>SAUA01000216.1:0-30251 GCA_004335185.1 Phoma sp. RAV-16-625 | reverse complement strand
GCGTATGGGGTTGTTAATGAGGTTGATGGGGGGGCTGGCGGGGAGTTTGAGGGGTGAGGGGCCAAGGTTGCGTGGTGAGGTATGGTTTATTGCGGAGGAGGGTTTCGCGACTTGGGATTGGGGTGGGCTGGGCTGGCTGTGAGGTAGGAGAGGATGACGTTCGACACGGCGACCAAAACCCCACGACTTCAGCCTCACCACACTGCACCCACACGAGCCAGGCGGAGGAGGCAGGATGAGAACAAGAGGAAAGACAGCAGCATCAAGATCAAGACGACGAGACTACTGCACAGTCAACACCAAATAACCACAAACACAAACAAACGAATCAAATGCATGGAGAAGCGTCATATTCTCATCAAATCATGACTACCCAAACACCACACCGGCCAATAAAAGGCCGGATGCCAGACCTATAAAAAGCAAGTGGTATCCCATCAAACACTCCCCAGCGACGCTGTACCAGATCCCGCCGAAACCCCATCGCTGCATAAAACCCCACCATCTCATCTACTTACTTCTTTACTCATCGCGATAAAACTTCTTGAAAATCAAATGCAAGAACAAATTAACATTAACCCTGACAGCGCCCTGGCCCGAGCCATCGCGGCCGTCACCAAACAAGTTCATAAACTGGTGGTTGTCGAACTGCGCCTGCAGCAGGCCGTCGAGGGGCACCTCTGCAAACGCGCCGGGGATCATCATCGAGCCCTGGCTGCCCTGGATCTCGAAGATGCCCGTTTGGTTCGAGCTGAAGGTGATTTCTAGCCGGTCCCATTGGCGCTCAGGATACCCGCTCCAGGATACGAGGATGCCCTTTTCGGCGAGGTTGCGCGCCGAGTACTTGAATGAGCCGAAGCGGTAGGCTCGCCCCGTCGACTTGAGCTCGCGCATGTGGTTGTACTGCCGTGTGAAGGGGAGGAGGAACTTCTTCTTGCCCTTCTTCGACTGAAGGGTGACCATGGCCTGTTCAATGTAGTCGTTGTACGACTTGAGTTGCTGCTCCAGGAAATGCGCCTTCTCGTCAAGGGCGGCGAGCGTTGTGCGTACGCCCTCCATCTCACGCGCGCGCTCCATGCGTCGCCTGTGCTTGGTGCGGATGTCGACAGCGATGGCGTTGAGCAGGTCCTGGTAGTTGTTGTGAGGCGAGATGCGGCCGGCGCGCTGCAGCTGGACCATGTTTTCCAGGCAGTACTGCTTCAGTGTAGGGTAGTCGAGCTCCAACACAGAGTTGGATCCCATGTCGGTCGTGTAGGTGGAAGCGGCCGACGACCGAACAGCGCTGTGCTTGCGGTTACGGTCCTTTCTCTGAGCAGCAACCTCCTCGCGAACGAGTGCATCCCATCGGTCTTCGTCCTGTGGTGTGACGGGCTTGCACAAGATTTCTGTCAGGTTGGCTCCGGTTTGGACGCGGATAATATACAGTGCGTAGCGCTTGGTTTCCATGAACAGTGACTTGAGATGTGCGTCGGGGTCTGTTGATGTTAGTCATGTTCGTTCTGTAATGGCTGGACTGCCTACCTTCTTGCTCGTGGAACTTGGGATTGAGGGTCAACGTGATTTCGGTTGAGCTGACGTGCAGCAGCTCGTTCTCGTTGTTCTTCGCGCTCCCAAGTTCGCGTACTACCTCGCGGAGAGGGTCGTCCTGAGAAGGGCACAGTGTTGGGAGGTCATCGATGACCAGGTTGTGAATGGCAAAGACGTCTGCAAGCTTGATGTACAATGTCGGCTTTGTGCGAGCGAAGAGGTCGTTGAACTCGTCAATCTCAAACTGAGCCTCGGCGTCGCGGACGTCGATGAGGTTGGACCAGATGTCCTGCAGACGGTCGATTGCTTCGGTGATGTAGCTGTTGAGTGGCTGCAAGTAGAGGTCTTCACCACCAAACAGCTTGCCAGCTGCTACCTGACCAAGTACCTTACCGACAGCATTGAGGTTGCGGCCCATAATGGGAGACAGGCCGCGGTCGACTACGCCCCAGTGTTGGGGCTGCGCAAGAGCAGGCTGGATGTAAGACCTCCACACCCAGTGACCTGCAACTTGCAGCAGCTGCTCTTGGGGCTCGTAGGGGAACTTTTGGCGCAGCTCCTCAAACATCTGCTGGGTGAGGTAGCGGACCCCATACGGCATCCGGTGGAGTACCTCCTCAAACATGGAGAAGTATTGATCTGCAACGTCTCGCAGATCCTGAAGGTTGTGTATGAACGTGGCTCTTGTCTCTTGATCTTTGAGTGCCATGTCTCTTGTAACGTTCGGGTCGCGGCGACTTCGCTGACCGGTTCGGAGTTCTTCGTTGTTGATTGCAGACTTGTAGATCTGCATGGGATCGCTCTCCAAGTCCAGTTCCTCGTTGTCGATGATGTTCTCCCGAATGACTGTGCCGAGGAGCTCTTTCAAGAACTTGCGGTCTCGTGGCGAGCGAACAAAGCTGCCGAACAGCTTAGTCCAGAAGAAGTTGCCACGAACGAACTCCTGTAAAGTCGCACAACCGTCGATTTCCTCCCTCAGGGATCTTGCCATGAGCTTCAGTAACCAGTATTCTTCTCGTCGCTTCTGAGCCAGACCAAACAAACTCATTGTCAGTTGCTCGATGCGCTTGGTGTCCTTCTCTTCCATGCGCTGTTCGCGTACACGCCTGAAAAGACGTGCCAAGTACTGAGGCTGTGTCTGCAGAGTGAAGAACAGCTCCTGGTACTGCTCGAGCTTTCTGCGCGAAGTCTTGTTGAGCGCCTTCAAGTCGAACGGATCCTTGGAAGAAATGTCCTTGCTGCTGAGAAGAGTACCGACGTGACCTCCAAAGTGCTTTTGGTGCTTGACAACTTCGTCCAGTGTGATTTTGTTCTTGACAAGCAGCGCAATCTTGATGTCGAGTTGATCAACGTACTGCTCAGCAAGCTCGTTTTGGCGGACATGCTGGACCACAGTCTTCCGCAGGCGTTCAAATTCTGCGGTACGGTTAGCACAATCACAAACTATGAACAAATAAGAGTCTCACCAATCTCCTCGTCAAAGTCGATATCGCTGTCGTTGAGAAGGTGCACAAAGTTCTTGACAGTGGACACGGGTGGGTTCTTCCCGCTGGTCAAGCTCTTGTAAGCTTCACCCTGTTGTCGGCCACGAACGAAGCTCTGAATCTTGATCACCTTCTCCATATTCTCCTTGTAGAACTGCTTCTTCTCGGCGTACTTTTGGCGGATTACCATGCCACGTGCCAGCGTCTGAAGTTCGACGATGGCCTCTTCATGCTCCTCAAGCTGACCCAGCTGCATGCCAATCTCCATGCGGAGCAACACGCCACGTGCGTCGCCTTGTAGTTGAGTAATTTCAGGCTCCTGAGCGTTGAGCTGGCAGAGAGTATCGTAAGTCCTTTGTCTTTGGACGAAACCTCGGCTTGCCGACTGGAGGTCAACGAAAGCCGGTGTCTGTGCCTGGAGTGCCTTGAGGTCAGAGAAGTGTCTTTGCCGTGAAAGGAAACCACGAATATAAGCCTGTAAAGAAAGGATAGTAGCTTCTTCCTCGGTCAACTGCGCCAGCGTGCGTGCAGTCTCTGAACGGATTCGGCCACCTCTTGCGATTGCCTGTAGGTCGGTGACTTGCGGCTCTTCAGCGTAGAGTGCACTCATCAACAACCCATACTCAATTCGGGACGCATCGCCGCGAATCTTGGATTGGATGTCAATGACTTGCGGTTCCTCAGCGTAGAGCGCACTCATCATCTGTCCAAAAGCAACCCTAAAGTCATTGCCACGGATCTTGGATTGTAGGTCTGTGATTTGCGGTTCTTCCGCATAAAGCGCACTCATCAATTGCCCAAAAGCAATGCGAGCGACATCGCCGCGAATCTTGGACTGAACAGCGGACCAATCGACTGACGTGCTTACCAGTTGGTCTTGCATCTCAGCATTTTGTTTCCTAGCCAGAATGCCTCGAGCAGCGGCCTGCAAAAATGTGACCATTGACTCGTGTTGGCGAAGGCTTTCCTGATCCGTTCGTAGCTCCTGTCGTAAGAGTGCCGCTCGAGAGACAGCCTGGAGGTCTGCAATGTGCGCTTCGTTTGCTTGTAGGTCGGCCCATTCGCGGTCGACCTGTTGTCGGAGGAGCGCACCGCGAATCATCGCCTGAATATGTACAGTGGCTGGTTCGGTATCCCTGGTCTCTGCGTACCGGTCGCCGACTCGACGGCGCTCCAGTGCTCCTCGTATCGCAGCCTGGAATTGCCGGATCCCATGCTCGTGTTGCTGTACTTTCGATTTGGTGTACTGGACTTGTGCTCTGGCTTTGCGTCCCCGGAAGAGGTTCTGCACCTTGAGCACCTGCGACTTGTTGTCTTGCCAGTAGTTCTCCTCGCCTCGTTTGCGTGACCGGACAAGAAACCCTCTGGCTGCACTCTGGAGGTTGACTGCGAAGCGGCGCATGTCCAGACGGTAGTAGGCGATCTGTCGTGCCCAGTCACCACGGATACGCGACTGCAGATCTGCGATGAGATGCTCATGGTCCCAGAGCTCCTGCATGACGTTGCCCAACTGGATGCGCAACAATGCGCCTCTCATCTGTGCCTGCAGGTCTAGGATCATAGGCTCGCTCTCGCTCAGCTCACGGTCGATTCGATCCTCCTCTGACTCGACAGGCTCCGGTTCAGGCTCTGGCTCGACATTGAAGTTTGCTGACATGCCAGAGAAATTGGGCATGCTGACGCCAGACTTGTCCAGACCCTTTTGCGTTGCTTCTAGTTCGTGGTCCTCGAACTGAAGTTTGCCGACCAAGTTGCCAATGCGAAAGTCGACGATGCCTTTCCGGAACAGCAGCCATGACAGGGCGTGAATGCAGTAGATGACCTTGGGGACGTTTTTCTTCTCGTAGAGATCGATGAGTTCGAATTGGAAGAGGTCTGGCAGCTCGACCTCAGCGAGGAAGTTGAAGAAATGGGCATAGTTGTTAGAATGCCGGTACTGTAGCTTCGGGTCGCGGAATATGCGCAACGGGTGGCCTTTGATTGATTGCACAATCTCTGCTAGTGTCACACCATTGCGTAGGGCTTCTTCCAGCTCAACAGCAGGCGGCAGCTCCGAGTCGATGATGTCCTCCATCCACTCCTTGGCCTCTCCAATATGACAGAGGTACTCGTACGCCTGCAGGAACTGGCGCTGCTGGTCCATCCAGTTGCTCCGTGCCCAGGATGATTGTGTCTTTTTCCCTTGCTGCTTGTCGGTGCGCTGGAGTCTTCGCCTGCCATGGAGTCCCACGACCTCCTGTTCGGGCGACTTGATGCTGAACTCGTCCTCGCTGGCGGAGTCGGCGAATTTGGAGAGGGTGCGCAGATGGCCGGTGGCTGACTTCTGCAGGCTCTGCAGCACAGGCTTCTCGAGGTGTGTCGAGAGAGGGCGGGAGGAGTGATCGCGGGCGGGTGCGCGTATCGAGTCTGCGCGCGAGATGGCGATGGACAGAGGGCGCGGCTTCGAGGTGGGCGAGGTGGGCGAAGTGGGCGAACTCGGCCCATCAAAGGGCTGGTACCGTATGTTCTCGACGCTCTGTGACCGGTTGTGGGAAAGCGATCGTGTGGGGTTGCCGGACGAAGTAGAAGGGCGCTTCTCGGGAGAGGGAGGCGGCGAGCTCTGCGGGGCTTGGGAGAGCGGACGCAGTGCTTTGCGCATGCTGGCGTAGGTGCTGCCCGGATTGGCGTCTTCTGAGCCGCCGCGGCTCTCTGTGCGTGGCTGCGACAGGGCCGTGGCCTCGCTCATGCCGCGCCGATGCCCCAGTGCAGGCCCAAAGCCGTTCGAGGCACTGCTGGACTGCGTGCTCGACCGGCTCGGGGCATTGTTCGAGTGTGTGGAGGAGCCATTGGAGGCGGTCGATGTCTGGCGCAGCGGTGAGGGCGATGCAGTCGGGTGGCCCAGTCGCGTCCGGGGGGTGTATGTGTTGTAGCTCATGGCACAGGCGACAGTTGGCAGGTGTGCGGTGTGAGATGGCGCAACATGTGTTGTATGGCGGGCAGGGGGATTATGTCGAGTCTTGCTGCGGTGGCAGGGCAAGAGAAGAGGCCGTTGTACAGGCCGTGATATTACTACAGGTTGTGTTGGGCTGGGTGGGAGGCGCCTGCCGTCCGATGCAAAGAAAGCCCAAGATTAAACACAGGCAGAAAGCGAGTCGCAATAGTCCAGCGTCCAGGCGCTCGCACTCCCGCGGCCAAAGAAGGGAATGAGGAATGTGGGGGATTACGAGGCAGAGGGCAGAGGGCAGAGGGCAGAGGTCACGGCGGCGGCGAAGCTGGTATTGGAGGTGCTGGTGCTGGTGCTGCCGTCCGAGCGTCTGCATTGTTTGTTGTGGTACTCTAGCCTTGTTACCATGGCCGATCCAGGATCTTCGGCGCCACGAAAATCAACGTCCGCGCCGCAATGACAGAATCACAGATGATCAGATTCTGAACCCCATCTTCACAGTAGTCGTGTTGTGTTGATGGTGTTCTGATGCCATTGGTGTTGCTCCTGCCAGGTGCAGTGCTGTGCATCTCCATCCAGCTCCTCTTGCTGTTCTGTCTCAGAGCCCTAGCATCATCTCACATGTCTTCCAAGACTCCAAGTCTTTTCAACCACACGACGCAAGGACCAGCATTCAAATTCGTCGTTGGGAGTTCATCAGACCGGATCTCGAGCCCTATGGTGAATAGCCCAGGGTCCCTCGCACGTCTGTCTCTGGACACGCGCGGTGCGCGTGACTCGTGAGGGGGGCTCGGCCAAAAGAGGCTAGCGCGCTCGCACCTTCCACAAAAACTTTCCTCGCCGCCGAGTCGGTTTTGCTCTTGGGCAAACATCTTTTGTCCCCGGCCAACGTCGTCATCCCACGTACTGCGGTCGATTTCTTCTTGTCACCTCTCCAAGCACTTCTCTGTTCTCGAGAAGTCTTTTCTTTCTGCAAAATGACCATCCAGAACGGCGACGCCATGATTGACACCACCACAAACGCCTTGGACTACTCCAAGGCGCTCGAGGTGCTCAAGAACGAGTACCAGGAGCGCGATGGCATTGACGTCCAGACCCTCATCGATTCCAAGAAGAACGGTGGTCTGACGTACAATGACTTCCTCATGCTTCCTGGCTACATCGGTGCGTAGCCCTCGCAGCCAGCTGAAATCTCCTACCCCGCTGCGCTCTAGCTCGAGTGCGCGAAGAGGATTTTGCAGGCTGTATGCGACCCAACTCGCACTCTAACGCGACATGTAGGCTTCCCTGCCGCCGAAGTCAGCCTCGACACCCCCATCACCAAGCGCATCACCCTCAAGACGCCCTTTGTCTCCTCGCCCATGGACACAGTCACCGAGCACAACATGGCTATCCACATTGCCCTTCTTGGAGGTCTCGGTGTGATCCACCACAACTGCTCCCAGGAAGACCAGGCCGAGATGGTCCGCAAGGTCAAGCGTTTCGAGAACGGCTTCATCCTTGACCCCATCGTCATCTCCCCCAAGACCACAGTCGCCGAGGCAAAGGCTCTGAAGGAGAGGTGGGGTTTCGGCGGTTTCCCAGTCACCGGTAAGCAGCTTCTTCTTCTTGTTTGCGCCCACCCTCATATGATGCTTCAACTTCATTATAACTTTCGTTCATCCGCAACGGTTCCGCCGTGCTGTGGAGTCATGATTAACTTTCTGACACTGGTTCTCTACTGCTGCTCTATCTCACGTTGTGAAGTGGACAACATCGCTGACAGAGACGCACAGAGGACGGCAAGCTTCGCTCCAAGCTCATCGGTATTATCACGCCTCGTGACATCCAGTTCCACGACAACGTTGACGACCCCGTCACCGCCGTCATGTCCACCGACCTCGTCACGGCTCGCCACGGCGTTGACCTCAAGGAGGCCAACACTATCCTGAACAACTCGAAGAAGGGCAAGCTCCCCATCGTCGACGAGGACTTCAACCTGATTGCGCTCCTCTCGCGCTCCGACCTGATGAAGAACTTGAACTACCCGCTTGCGTCCAAGCTTCCCCACTCCAAGCAGCTGATTGCTGCCGCCGCTATTGGCACCCGACCCGAGGACAAGATCCGCCTTCAGAAGCTCGTCGATGCTGGTCTGGACATTGTCATTCTCGACTCCAGCCAGGGTAACTCCATGTACCAGGTCGAGATGATCAAGTACATCAAGGAGAAGTACCCCGGTCTCGACGTGATTGGCGGAAACGTCGTCACCCGCGACCAGGCTGCCGCGCTCATCGCCGCTGGTGCCGACGGTCTCCGTATTGGCATGGGCAGTGGAAGCGCCTGCATTACCCAGGAGGTCATGGCCGTCGGACGTCCCCAGGCTACTTCCGTCTTCAACGTTACATCGTTCGCTAAGCGCTTTGGCGTTCCCTGTATCGCGGACGGCGGTATCCAGAACGTTGGTCACATCGTCAAGGGTCTCGCTATGGGTGCCTCCACCGTCATGATGGGTGGTCTCCTTGCCGGTACCACTGAGTCTCCTGGCGAGTACTTTGTCAGCCGTGACGGTCAGCTTGTCAAGGCCTACCGTGGTATGGGCAGTATCGCCGCCATGGAGGACAAGAAGGCTGGTGCTGGTGCTGCCGACTCCAAGGCTAGCAACGCTGGTACTGCTCGCTACTTCTCCGAGGGCGACCGCGTGCTTGTCGCCCAGGGCGTCTCTGGATCCGTCCAGGACCGTGGTTCCATCACCAAGTTCGTGCCGTACCTCATGGCCGGTGTCCAGCACTCGCTGCAGGACATTGGTATCAAGAGTCTGACTGAGATGCACGAGGCCGTTGAGAACGGTTCCGTCAGGTTCGAACTCCGAACCGCGAGTGCTCAGGCCGAGGGTAACGTCCACGGCCTGCACAGCTTCGACAAGAAGCTCTACTCGTAGACGCAGATCTTGACTGATCTGATTGCATTGTAAGGGCGTTGGGTATGGGTTGGTTTTATCTCTAGACATGTGACGACGATTGATGGGCTATGCACGGGGGGTTAGATAGGCACAAAAGCAATGATACCACGAACTGAAGTTCACTCTTGATACTCATATTTTTCGCCCCAGACTATTGTTTGAGCGTCATGCTGCCGAAATAGCTGTCTGTGCTGATGGTCTTGACTGGCGCTCGACGTCGCTGCGTGCGCCTTGTGGACAACCTCGGCATCTCCCCGCGTTTCTGCCCTCCACAACCATACACAATGACATGCGCATTGCCAATGAACCACGCGCTTGACCATGCTCAGGCCTGGCACAGGCCTTCGCTCGCTCCTGGCTGACACTTTCCCCATAACTGCTCGTACCCCGTGGACTGCTCTTTCGTTTCGTACATTGTCAACTGGTTCACCTCTACGCGCCAGATCTTATTCAGGATCGAGACCTGTCTTCCGCTCATCAAGAATAGCAAGGACAACTGTCCAGCAGCGCAACATGTCGTCGCCAGCAGATCACCAGCCCTCGAAGAAGCCCATGAAGGAGGCTCCCGTCCCAAGGCCAAGTTCAAGGTACCATCACAAACACCTCGCTGGAGCCACACTCACTGACACATGCAGCGTCCTTTTGATCTCACCGACGAACCAAATTCTACTCCTCCACCGCGTCAAGAAAGCCTCCAGCTTTGCCTCAGCCCACGTCTTTCCTGGCGGCGCCTTGTCGAAAACCCACGATGGCGCCATCCCCGATGTGAACGACGCCGGACGACACCAGGACGGCCCAGCATACCGGCTCGCTGCAATCCGCGAGACGTTCGAAGAGTGCGGCATTTTACTAGCCAAGGGCAAGACAAGCGGGAAGCTCTTCACAGAAATCAGCGATGAAGAAAGAGAAGAGGGCCGCCGCGCCGTTCATGCTGGCACCGTCAAATTTGGAGACCTGCTCGAGAAATGGGGCGCCCTCCCAGACACCGACAGCTTGATTCCCTTTACGCGCTGGATCACGCCGCCCAACGTGCCCAAGCGCTTCTCAACTCAGATGTACATCTACTTCCTGCCCCTCAACTCGGCCTCGCCCACCAAGAAAGCTGCGCCGGCAGGCACACCACCGGGCTCGGGCGTGGAAGAAGAGGACGAACTCGTGATTCCAAATCCCACACACGATGGTGGCATCGAACACACGGCCGCCCGCTTTCTGCCACCGAACAAATGGATCGATCTGGCCAGACAGAACAGGATCATTCTCTTTCCACCGCAGTTCTTCCTCACCCTTCTCCTCGCCCCCTACCTCTCCGCCAGCGTCACCTCGCCCTCGTCGCCCACTCCATCAACCTCGGAGCTTGCACTTGAGCGCGAGAAGCTTATGGACTTCCTTCACAAACCACGCACATACGATGGCCAGCCTGAAGTCTCATTCGGCGAGGCATGTATATCGCCCATCGTGCTAGGCAAGGGCGAGTACGGCGAAAAGTCGCAGGACGGCGTCGGTGGCGTGGACAAGGACACAGCCGTTCTTGTGCTCGACCGGCCAGGCAAGGAAGTTGATGCGCAGGGGTTGGGGAGGAAAGGAATTCGAGAGTGGGTTGTCACTACAAAATTCAAAAGGGCGGGGCCGAGAGATGTGGATGTTAGGCGACGAGAGGAGGTTGTTGGAAAAGCAAAGGAGAAGCTGTAGATAGTAGACTAGATAGTCATTCGTGAAGACATGAGAAGCTCTACTACAGAGATGCCGATGCCTTCCTCGACTGTCATCTGAAGAGCAGCAATGGCGCTGCAAAACATGAACAAAATCCAACATCAATAGCCACACAGAGTGTATCGCAGCAAACGTCAATTGAGTTGAGGATGACGATACCCACACCCCTGCTGATCCGCAATCGTGCCTGCATCGGCGTGGACCCTGGCTTGCTTGAAATCGTTCCTCCACTGCAGCGTTCTCCTCACCGGAGAGACTAGTATCCCGGGAAAGAGACACTGCAGTGCACACGACCCTCGCCTTCACCGCGCATATGTGATGCGTCGTAGCAGTAGCGTGCATGCGAGAAACGGCGCAACGACGCGCAATTGGCGTTCCCGCGCGCGCATGACCGTGCCCGGCTAACCGTCACCGTCTCTTGCGGGGTGGATCTTCTCCGAGCACGGTCGTAGTAAGCAAGAATCCACCGCCATGTGCGCGACTCGGACCGTAGGGCGAGCTGCTTTCTTCCTCTCTCTTTTCGTGTTTCTCTGGGCATGCGTGCCGGAACTACAACACCAACATGACCGAACCTAAGCTCCCGGTCAAACAATTGGTTATCCTCTGTACGTCGTATGGTTTGTGACTCTGGGCTTTGCTGACTGGGAGCAGCGATATGTCGGTTTGCAGAGCCGATTGCTTTGACTTCGGTATGGCCGTATGTTCCTGAGCTCATGGAGAGATTTGGGGTCCCTGAGAATGAAATCGCTCGCTGGGCTGGCCTTACCTCTGCCATTTTCTCCATTTGTCAGGCCTTTACCGGCTTGATCTGGGGCGCGGCATCAGACCATTATGGGCGGAAACCAATCATACTCCTGGGACTCTTCAATACCATGTGGACTATGTTGCTCTGGGGCTTCTCGACCAATCTACCCATGGCTATGGCTGCGCGCGCGCTGCAAGGACTGGGAAATGGCAACGTGGGTATCCTTCGAACAACAGTCGCAGAGCTGTGCCCATGGAAAGAACTGCAGCCGAGAGCATTCTCTGTCATGCCTTTGGTCTATACAATTGGCGCCATCTTCGGTCCTACATTGGGTGGTGCGCTGTCAAACCCGCTGCGAATCGATCCACGCAACCCGAGCAGTGATGCGTTTTTGGCGAGATTTCCGTACTGTTTGCCAAATATCGTGGCTGCTGTCTTCTTTTTCGTAGGCATCATTGTTGGCTGGCTCTTCTTGCAAGAGACACTTGAGAGCAAGCGGCAGCATCAAGATCTGGGGCTCAGGACGGGCGCAAGGCTTACGGCGTCCATACGCAGATTGATTGGTATCAACAAGAAAGGCGACTCGAATGGATCGGAACGTGAGCCTCTCCTTGGCCAACAGAAGACAATAGATAGCCGGTCAACGACAGTCGGTGATGCCCCGGTGGCCAAAGCAGAAAAGCCCAGGATCCGAGATGTTATGACATACCAGACGACGCTCAATCTAGTAGTGTACACTCTGCTGGCCCTTTACTCAATCGCATACGATCAGGTAAGCACGCATGCCGGTTGTAATATCAGTGTACTGACATCTGTAGTTGATTCCGGTTTTCCTGCATCATCCTCCGCAAAATCCTAATGATCCCAACATCAGCCTGCCATTCAAGTTCGCCGGTGGCTTTGGTATCGACTCGCGACGCATCGGTGCCATGTTCACATTCTTCGCCATATCGTCCACCCTGTTCCAGTTCCTGCTGTTTCCGCCGCTCGCACGCAGTCTTGGTGTACTCAACTGCCTTCGTATCGCTTTCCTGGTTTATCCGGCCGTCTTCTTCATCACGCCTTTCGTCAGTCTTATCCAAGACAACACAGCGAAACAAGCTGTCATGATCGCTCTGCTGGTCGTACGCGGTCTCGCCGGGACTTTTGCTTTCCCAACATCCACCATCATGCTCACGAACAGTGCCGCTAGCTTGAGGGTACTGGGAACCATTAATGGCGTGGCGACGAGTGTATCAGCAGTTGGGCGGGCGTCAGGACCAGCTATCGGCGGCGGGCTGTTCACGTGGGGCGTCAAGCGAGGCTACATCATAGTTCCTTTCTGGACCCTAACAGCCATCTCATTAGTCGCCTCAATCCCAACCTGGTGGCTCGTAGAAGGCGACGGCTTCGGCGGCGAGGACATAGAGACAGAGTCAGACGAGGAGTCAACCCTCGAACACGAAGAACCCTCCACCCAACCCCAGGACATCACCGCACGATCCGAGTCCGAGTTCGGCGAGCCCGGCGCTATACTCAGCTACACGAGCACGCGCCGCTCCAGCGTCGGCGCCTCTTCAGCCGCCGGCGAGAACGACGACATTAATGATCTAGAGCGAAGACGTTCCTCTACACAGCTCCACGGCGTTAGAAGCCACTCGAGAGGTAGCACGGTTCGGAGACGATCGTCTATTCCCATCGGTATGGGGAAAGGGTTGAGGCGGTTTAGTTCGAATTTGGGGAGTACGGGGGTTGATGCCAGTGGGACGAGTTGGGGTGGTAGGTAGAGGAGTGGAATATCGATACAGCAATGAACTTCCCTGACCAACCATCGAAACGGTGCCACGTTCCGAACAAAACTCAAAGTAGAGAATATCCTTCCTCTCATATACACACATCACCCTCACTTCCCCCACGCCTGTAAAATATCGACCAAATACCCCCTCTTATCCCTCATACTAACACTCGCATGCGTATCACCCAGGACCCTCAACCTGACCCTGCCGTTCCACGGCACCGGACCCTCCTCACTAACTTCATCAACCACCTCGCCCTCGCCCGCCAACCTCGCCGCAATCGTCCGCCCGTGATGCAGCGGCACATTGACATCCTGCGTCCCATACCACATAACAACGGGAACATCTTTTCTGATATCCTCGATCCGGAACCCCCAGTCCACACACATTACGAAGCCGTCTTTACACATCCCGTCAAACCCCTGCCGGAGCGCCTCCCGGTTCGAAAGAACGAGGATGCGCATCTCGTCCTCGTCCGCGTAGAATTCCCGGTCCCTGCCCTTTACGCCGTGCAAGCGTCTAGGATCAAGCAGCGCGCGCACCTGCTCGTCGTCGCTGAGATGCGGTGACAGCGCGGCGTCGCGCGAGAAGAACCAGCGGAGCAGAACCTGCGGACTCCAGCGCCAGCCGATCGTGAAGCCGAGGTACGTGGACCATCCGGCGTTGCGCATGGAGAGGTCGGGGGGCCCGATGCCGCAGATTATACATACGGCTTTGAGACGGGTGGAAGGGAGGTGGTGTGCGAGGGAGAGAGCGGAGGGACCGCCGCCTGATATGCCCTGGGTGTTGTGAGCGGTGCGAGGGAAGAGGAGAGAAGGAGATGTACTAGAACTGCATACTCCTCTACCCCCAGATACTCGATCAACGCTGCTACATCCTCCTCCCAACTTCCCACCGTCCGGCCCCGATACCCCTCCACCCCCGAACTTAATCCATACCCCGGCCTATCAATCCCAATGATCCTCACACCCAGTTCCAGCCCCAAGTCATGGTACCGCGCCGCTTCGAGCCGACTCCCGGGGAGTCCGTGCTGGTACAGGATCGTCTTGCCGGTGGGGTCGCCGTACGTTGCGTAGCCGAGCTTGCGCCCAGAGGGGAGCGTGAAGGTGGAAGAGTGGGAGGTGGAGAGGGGATATTTGCAGGTTTCTGCGCCGTGGAGGTTTACTGGTGGGGGAGCGGGAGGGTGGGGGACGAGGAGGTAGGTTGCTGTGGCTGTTCCGAGTATGGTCAGGGTGGAGAGGAGGAGGGTGAGGGTGTCCATGGTGAGGGTGTGGGTGAAGTGCTGGAGGTGGTGGAGGAGCGGCGTGCAGAGGGAGTTTATGTGTTTTGCTTTTATTGATGCATTGTACAGTCACACGAGTATTTTTCGGGGCGAAGTGAGGTGTGGTTGTGGATGCAGTGAGATTTGGTCACGTTGTTGTTGCTAGGCTCCTGCTTACGGACCCTTCTGTGAAGGAAGTGGTCGTCGGAGCACATCGGGATGGTTGTCGGAGGGTCGGTTGCCGTTGTGCGACATGGTCTGCTTTAGTTGGTGTTTTTATCCAAGAGAGGACGCACGACGCAGATGTGCGGATCTACTTGGATTGGGAATGGGATGTAGTTGCAGTGATGGCTCGTCGTCGGCGAAAGCAGCAGCAGGAGTATCGTCAGTAGAGGTCACGATTCAACAATCCCACACCTGTTGATTGAATCTGGACCGCTACGTCAACGACTGGCCAATACATCTGCGGCTGTGGTTATCAAAGAGCACCTTTTAGGCCAGAGTGTGAGTATAGACCTTAAGGTTTCTCGTGCCAACGCCACTGTCTTCGTATGCCGCATCTAGAAACGACGTCTGGGACGAGCTACGTGATTCGTCTTTCGGATTGAGAGTAAGGGGACTGTACTGTGAGCCGATGAGTTGGCCACTAATCAGGTCGTGTACCTCGACAATGCCAAGCTCATGCAAGGCTAGTTGGGCCCAGGAAGACAACGACATAGCAAAATTCGGGAACAAGACTTCGAGAGAGTTACCAGACTGATTTGTGGTATCAACATAGGACACCGTGGAGTCAGGTGCTTTTATGCTCATATAAGGATTGCTGTAGTTGATGGAGGCTTCCATATGTGGGACAAACTGATCCCACGTATAACTTGTGTTGTTGACGGCATCTGCCTAGGCTTGCAGACTACCAATTGTAGGTTAATTGCAGTTCATAGCATTCTCAGCCGAGCTACAATCAAGTCAGTCGCTGCTCTTAACTACAGGCTACCATTCGTTGTCGCATGAACGTCTCTGTAAGCGGTACTGCCGCGGTGAAGCTGGTGCATGCTGCAACCCACCAGGTGACCTTCATCTTGAAGCCTCGAAGAGAATTGGCTTTGCAATCGCAGAGCACGAGAGAGCATAAGGATAAAGGCCTCTCATCGTGACGTAAGACGCATGCTCTAGCACGATCAAAGTCGCCCCCGGTTATTAGTCGTGCATTGACGTGTCCATCATGGCGCGAGTCTAACCAGATCTATAGTAGCGCAGGTCGACACGGTGTACTATACTGGCCCTCTATCTGAATATCGGTGGCTTCACTGCGGGAAGTAATCAGGCGTAGATACTTGCTTGATGCTGAGGATCGGCTCCAGTGGAACTGCAAAGAAGCGGACGAGCCTGAGCGAGACACGGAATCAGAGGGCACGCCCTCTTTGACTCATGGGAAGCCATAGTATAGACGCTTGAAAAAGTGAAGGCTTCCAGATGTAAGGTTCAACACAGTGAAGATGAGAGCGGAGAGTATCCCAAAGCATACAATGGTGGGAGATCCTTGCATAAGCTAGGTAACGATCTGGACTACGTCTTGGCACGCTTGCGCTCCTAGGATACACATCGTCACCTGACGTTAGCGAGCGGTTGGAAGTAATCTGTCCTGGCAGTTTAGGGGTCCCCAGCTTATCTTCTGGTTTCTGGCTCGCTCACTGCAACAATGGGTCTTTCTGCAGCGCTTCGTTACAAAGTTATCGTTTTTTGGCTTGTTTTTGCTAGCGTGTTCTTATTCATCGCATACGCCCCACTGCCGGAGCGAATAGATGCTTTCCGCGATGCCGCCGTCAATACAGCCGCCGATACCGTCCGCCCCTACCGACCACATGGGCAGCAATGGCAGCCCACGACGCTGAAAGACACCAACGCAAAGTATGCATACGCGACCTTCCTTGCCGGGAATGCAGAGGACGAGGAGAAGGATGTTTATTTCCTTGGCGCGCGACTTCTTGCGTACCAGCTGATCCACGCCTCGGAAACGAAGTCCAACACGTCTATACCGCTTATTGTCATGGTCACAAAAACCGTGTCCGAGGCCAAAAAAGAGCGCCTTCAACGAGACGGCGCGATTGTGGTTGTTGTCGAGGATCTGGTCGCAGAATGGATTGCTGACCGTGACCCTATCAACCCGCGCTTCAAGGATGTCATGACCAAGCTGCGACTGTGGGAGTTGACGCAGTTCGATCGCATTTGCCTCATTGACGGTGACACTGTGCTCATGGAGAACATTGATGGGGTCTTTGGCGACCCTGCAGTCAACACGCGCACGACTCTAGACAAGCCCAATGCAATCAGAGACGACGAAGCGCCACAACCCTCCGAGTATGCATTCGCTTCCACGGCGGAACCAAGTATGACCCTCCATCCCCTTACACTTCAATCCAATCCTCGCTCGAGATGCTGACTCCGTGCAACAAGAAATAAACCACGACTTCCCACCCTCAGAAGAGAAACAGCAATACCAATTCGGTCCGAACTACCTCAACAGCGGTTTCATAGTCTTCCAGCCATCTACCGCAATGTTCGAATACTACGTCTCCCTGCTCGACAAATCCGACGGGCGCTGGGGCGAAGGCCTCCCCGAGCAGAACCTCCTCAACTGGGCGCACCGCCGCCCCAAAGGCAACATGCCGTGGCAGACCCTGGATAGGATGTGGAATATACACTTCCCGACTGTGCAGGATATGGAGGCCGGTGTCAAAAGCCTGCACGAGAAGTTCTGGAATCCCGAGCACAAGGACCTCAGGCCGTATCTGGAGAAGTACAAGTGGAAGATGTTGGGGTACTTTGAGGGGTTGGCAGCGCGGACTAGTGTTTAGAGTCCTTTCTTGCGTGACGAGTTGATGAATCGGTTCATATTGATACCCATGATGTCTAGCTATTGCTAGGTTTGCGGACTTCGATTACTCTGGCCTCGAGGTCTTTGTTCACTTGTTAGATGATAGGGTTGGAGCAATACAACTCTAGGTACGACATCTTGATCACCCCTCGCTAAGCCTCTACTGTGTCTTTTGGGGCTTGAAAGGAGCGCCACATCTTGATGCGCTCGTCGAGCTGGAAAGAAAGTGTCAGGTCTTAGTAAATCGCGAGAAACTGAGATCAGATCCAATGCATGTCTGTAACCACTATGCGCACAATAGCTGGACGCATGCAACTTTTCGTTTTGAAGGAAAAGCCGGCTACAGTCTGACAGTGCTCAGTCATATAGAAGGAGGTATTCAATACTACTTTGTAGATTACCTGTAACTCGAGAAGACGCTGCAAGGACCTCTGTGCATCTGGGGAGCGTTCGTCGATTCCTTCTGCACCTCACGATCACGCACATCGCAAATTGCAAAGCTTATGCTTATTGTAAAATGACGCCGTGTATTGGTATCCTGTGAAACGGGATGATCTTGTGGCGTATGATTCGCAAGAGTCTGGGGAGTTGACTCGCGCCGCATGGAGACAATATTCAGAGCGAACGTGTGGATAGCAGTAGCGCGAGGGTCCGGTCGTCGAGCTAGCAGCCTCGTTCATCATTGTGCTTCTAGCACGCGGCTGCAGGGAGCTTTGCACGTGAGGCTAGAGCCGCAACGACGGCGTTGGTAAGGTCAAGGCTTGGCCACGACCAACACTAATAACGCCAGTCTGTGGTCAGTTTGTAAGCGACATATCCAAAACGATGTCATCGAAGGGTTTCAATATATGGACCCCACTATTCAGCCTAGCAGTCATGATAAAACCAGGTCATCATCATGCCCAGCACGTCCGAGGAGCTACCAGGCTGACAGCGATGTGCAGCGTAGCTACGCAAGCCGAGATTTGTAGTCTATCTCGTGACCTTAAAAATGATGCGCACAGGGTTTCTTGTACTCTGAATTGGTCGGAAACGTTTGTGTTTCAGCTAACGGATCATCAGTGACGTAAACAGGCTCCACACTAGTGCTGGACCCTGCATACTGAAAGTATGATCAAACCCATAAGATTGGTGTTGTGAGGTTGTGTGTGGACATGCAATGAGCTTATGGCGATCGCATCCATGGCAGAAGCTGTCTTGGTCTGCATGATGGTCGTTCATCATGTTCTGAGCCGCCTTTGGCTTTGGCTTTGGCTTTGGCTTGCCTCAGAGGCACCCAGAGGGCGCTCTGCAGCGTGGCGGCAACCAGCTACACATGTTAGCGGCGCTGTCGTCAGTAGGCACGAGGCTTCCAATTTGACGAGAAAACTATCGTTTGGAAAGTCATGCCGCAGATTCCGCGCTTAACCCACTGTTGCGCAGTATTCGCGCGGAGTAGTGCGTACTCTGGCCGCCGAGACCGCTCAACAGACGGTAGACAAAACTAGATATGCATACAAACAACATCTTCTCGCGACACATGCAATCCTCACGATTGTTCCCTCTTCACATACAGCTGTCCTGGCCCATCCTGTCCTGTTGCGACTGACTCCCTTCCCACCAGGTCATCGCCAAAACCCAAACGTGCTCGCCAGCCTGCACCCGAGACGAGAACTCCCAAAGCCCAAGTTGGAGAACGAAGGCTGAATTTTTGTCTCAAACAATCCCTCCCCTTTCGCGAACCCAGCCCAGCCTCAGCCGGAGACCCTTGCACGGCACTAGAGGGGAACCTGCGAGATCTCCAGACGGGACGCGATTCCACACGGCGTCATACCCTCCACACGTCGACGGCCACAAGACCCACGTCGTAGCACGGCAAGCGTACCGAAACAAACGCGAGAGTCAGGAAATCGTGGAGTGCGGGTGTACACATGCAATTTCAGAACCCGTCGAACCGCGCCGGACGCAGCAGAAAGATGCCAGTTATTGAGGTAAGACACTTTCCAGGCTCCTGCGGCTCTACTCGCGATGGCTGCTCTCATTTCCTCTGCGTTTGTCTGGCGTATTGCATGGGAAGCGGGTTGGTTCGAACATGGGCTGCCGGCGTCATTTGTGAGCACGGACCGCACCTGCGTCATAACCGCCCGCTCTTTCTTGTTCCAGCAACTACCACACCCTGCATGACTTGGTCAGCCATTCGTCTTCCCTTTGCTTCCCCCATCTCTCTTCACGAATCCTCCGTCACACTACAGCCTGGCACACAGTCTAGCTGGAGTTGCACGCGGCTACTTTCCACAATCATTCTCCACAATTCGTGTCTTCATCATACCCCGCCAAACATCACAAGGACAGAGTTCCGTTTCACCTTTGCATATAACGACTAAGCATGGCTGCGATACAGAACTTTAAGAACTTCCTGCGCCATGGCAAGCAGGCCCGCCAGAATGCCGAGCCAACAACAAATGTCTCCCCAGTTCACGCACAGCCACACCGAGCAGATCCAGTCCACCATGGCATCTCAGAGCCGGTAATGGACCACAAGCCGCTCCAACATGCTGCTGCCCCTCATGGTGACTACTCAGTCGCTGCTGGAGGTGACAACCGCAACATTGCTGCACAGGCTGGTGCTGCTGCAGAGCGAGCGGCCAACGACAAGCAGAAGAAGCAGGCGGCAGCACAGGGTAAGGGGGTTGACCCCGAAGTACTGGAGCGCATCGTCGCAGAGGAGCGCGAAGCAAAGGGCAAGCTACCCAAGTACCCTGGCCTCGAACGATGGCAGATCCTCGAGAAGATGGGCGACGGCGCCTTCAGTAATGTGTACCGGGCACGAGACACCACTGGCAAGTGGGGCGAGGTTGCTATCAAAGTCGTTCGCAAGTTTGAGATGAATTCACAGCAGGTTAGTATTACCCAGCAGTCCTGCCCTCTTCTGCCCATTTCTTAGTGTCGTCATCCTTCCTCTCCTCCCGCATCGCATTTGAGCCAGTTTCAGCGTTTTTTTGGACGTTACCAACGCGATGTCCTGTGTTAGGGCGATAAGCATGTGCACCCGGACTTCAAAACACCCAAAGCAGCCGATGTGAGATTTTACCCTGCATTCTGCATTCGATGCTCGCCTCTCGATAGCATCACCCTCACCCTTCAATCCGCTCGACATAACAGGACAGGTGCTGACGTAATGTCCAACAGAGAGCGAACATCCTGAAGGAGGTTCAGATCATGCGCCAACTCGACCATCCCAACATCGTCAAGCTCATCGACTTCTCGGAGTCTCGGCAATACTACTACATCGTTCTCGAATTATGCCCCGGTGGCGAACTGTTCCACCAAATCGTTCGTCTGACGTACTTCTCCGAGGATCTTTCGCGGCACACTATCATCCAGGTCGCTAAGGCGTTACAATACCTGCACGAGGATGCAGGCGTTGTCCACCGGTTTGCAAATCTCCGGTCCTAGTTCGAGGCAATATGATTACTGACGTCATGTGACAGAGATATCAAGCCTGAGAACCTGCTGTTCTACCCCACCCCTTTCGTTCCCACCCGCAACCCCAAGCCAAAGGGCCCAGATGACGAGGACAAGGCTGACGAGGGCGAATACGTTAAGGGCAAGGGCGCGGGTGGTATTGGTGTTATCAAGATTGCTGACTTCGGGTTAAGTAAGGTCATTTGGGACAGCCAGACCATGACACCCTGCGGTACTGTCGGTTACACCGCTCCGGAAATTGTCAAGGATGAGCGTTATTCTAAGAGCGTTGACATGTGGGCATTGGGCTGCGTGCTCTACACCCTCCTTTGCGGTTTCCCTCCATTCTATGACGAGTCTATTCAGACTTTGACAGAAAAGGTCGCTCGCGGCCAGTACACCTTCCTGTCACCTTGGTGGGATGACATTTCCAAATCTGCGCAGGATTTAGTCTCTCACCTTCTGACAGTCGACCCTGAAAAACGCTACGATATCAATCAGTTCCTCGATCACCCATGGATCCGTGAGGCAGATGAGCCCACATACTCCGCTTTCGATGCACCTCCTCTGGCCACACCCGCCGCCAACCGAATGGATCCCAAGCTGCAGCAGCAGTACGCCTACCTCGAGTCGCCCGGCGCTGGTCGCAGGGACTTCCGTTCGCCCGGTGCCGTCAACCTCCGAGAGGTGTTTGATGTTGGTTACGCTGTACACAGACAAGAAGAGGAGGGCAAGAGGAGAAAGAACTTCAAGCAGGGATACCGTGGCGCAAACGCCATCAACTCGCTGAACGCCCTCGACGAGAACGAGGATGACGATGAGTTCAGCAATGATTCGGTACCTTATGACCCTTCACTTCAGCATCCTCCTGCTAAGCTTCCAAAGTCTCAAGGTGCCGACGTCTCCACGATGGAGCAGAAGATGCGAAACACCACCCTGTCGGCTGCTGCCCAAGCCCGACAGCAACAACCCCCGCCACAGTCACGACAGCAGGAGCGTGGATACGGTCAGCATTCTCCCGCCGTTGCTGCGGCCGCAAAGCGTCAAGTTAAGAACAAGGGCGCCTTCGAGCTCAGCCTCGATAATGCGACATTGCTCGGCCGACGCGGCAAGAAGGGCCCTGGTGGAAGTGGTCTGCGTGGCGAGGTTACGGCCGGCGGCTTATAGCAACCAGCAACCCTCTCGAAAGATTGGTAAAGCGTTTAATTTATAGCTGCATCGAGGCAGCACGACCGGCATGGACATGAACCCCGACATCATGAGGCGTTTCTTCTCTTTTTCTCTCATATCTACCTTGTTCACGAATTGGAAACCCCCTTTCATCTGTTCTCCACTTGATATCAGAGTAGTGTGGCTCCTGTTTTTCCCGACTGCGATCATGGCAACTGGCTCCTGCTGAAGGTTTGCGGGTAGTTCTGATTAGAACAGCATGCTTGTAGACTGTTTGTAGATGTCTGCTGCTGCTGCTGCTGTTTTGCAAATGAATTACATCTTTGACACACTTGAGATCTATGTGCGCCTATCATCTATATGTGCGACATGTACATGACAGCAGGAAAACGAGATGCTCGTCACCAGCAGACGCCTTATCCTACAAAGATAACACTACACTACACAGCAGTGACACGTGTACTTGTCCAGGGTCTGGCTGCTGTACAAAGTGTCTTGAGCCTTCCCTTTCACAACGGCATGCCACGCATCTTAATCTAGAAACTATGCGTGCAGATGTCGTAAACGAGGCATCAATTGTAAACACATGAAGTATTGTTCTTGCTAGTGGGTATATGGTTAGTATGTCATGTACGATTACTATCTTAAGCTGCTGTATTGATAAAGCTTTCGACTCTAGCACCAGTAGCGCATCTACCTTATAAACACATCAACTCACCACCACCAGCCTACGCAACTATCCTCTAGCCTCGCAATGTGCCGCTTCTGTGCATATTGCTCTATAGAACCACGCCTGGGTATCGAGAGTTAGAGATGCTAGGATGATAGATGTACGTGTGTGTATTGTGGATACTGCGGTGCTTGTGGATAGATAAAGAAGTGGGAGATGTTTTTGCGGTGTGTGGATAGTGGGCTGTTGATAGCTGCTATATATCTGATGGCTTGCGGTTGTAGATACGAGTGTGGCGTGTGTGGATATATATGTTTGTTTTCTGAATTGGTAGACGTAACTTGCTGTAGACTGTTTCTGTTTGGTATGTTGTGTGAATGAAACCCTTTAGCGTCTGGAAATTAGGATGTTGATTTGTAAATGTGTTTGTGTTACATAAATAATGTAGCAATTATTAACGGATAAGAAGTAATATTTTGGCTGATAGGTCTATAGTATGTTATGTACAATCGCTATCTCCACATCTAAGACAACTTGCGGCTCTAAGCACAAGTGTAGCGTGACGTGTATAGATATATATGTTCGTCACCAAACGCGCCTCCCCGGACTCGCCGTACGCCATTCCTATGCACATGCTTCGTAGGCGACTTTCTAACGCCGGGGGATCGGGCCACCATTTGTGATTGGTGTCTGCGACCCAGTTCCGGCGGGAGTCTGCGGAGCGGGGGTCGGTGCTCGCGATGGCACGTTGCTCCTGTTGTGTGCCATGTGCGCCTTGACCAGGTGGCCTGCGCACAGCGCACTGTTCAGACTCAGCTCGCCTGCCAGAACACCGGCGGCGATGACGCGAGCTAGCTGACGCGCGTTGTCGCCGGGAGTTTCTTGATGGGCACCGCGCACGCCAAGAAGATCGAGCATGGCGGATTGGGGTTCGAGGATTGTGCCGCCGCCGATTGTGCCGACTTCGATGGAGGGCATGGAGACGGAGATTTGGAGGTTGCCGTTCACGCTGCGAGCTGTTAGTGGGGTCGATAGAGAGTGATATAGAGGGACATACTTGTTCATGATGGTGATGCAGTTTGCGCTTTCGACGACTTGCGCAGGATCCTGACCTGTGGCGAGGAAGATAGCGGCGACGATGTTGGCAGCGTGAGCGTTGAAACCACCAATCGAGCCAGCCATAGCTGAACCGATGAGGTTCTTGGAGATGTTCATTTGCACGAGTTCGTCGACTTCGCACTTCAGGACGGACTTGACAACAGCGCCAGGAATGATGGCTTCGGCGACAACACCCTTACCACGGCCGTCGATCCAGTTGATAGCAGCGGCCTTCTTGTCGGTACAATAGTTGCCAGACACAGTCACGACGCGCATGTCGTCGAAGCCGCAATCGCTCGCCATGACGGTCAGGGCGTGCTCGACACCCTTGGAGATCATGTTCATACCCATGGCGTCACCAGTGGTGGCCCTGAAGCGGACGTAAAGATTGGTACCGGCGATGGCGCTCTTGAGTGTTCGAAGCCTGGCAAAGCGAGACGTCGAGTTGAAGGCGTCAGCCATAGTCTTCTGCCCTTCCTCGGAATCGAGCCAGTTCTTCGCAGCACCGGCACGAGCCAAGCTGTCAAATCCTATACACGGACCTCGAGTCATACCATCATTCGTGACAACAGTAACAGCACCGCCACCAGCGTTGATCGCTTTAGCACCGCGCGATGTCGAGGCCACCAAGACACCCTCGGTGGTAGCCATGGGGAGGAAATAGTTCTGGCCGTCGACAAGGATAGGTCCTGCGACACCGAGAGGCAGAGGTAGGTAGCCAACGACATTCTCACAGCATGCGCCGTGGACGAGGTCATAGTTGTAGTTCTCGTACGGGAGGAGAGAGCGTTCCAAGAGTGTTGATGTCTCGCGTGTCGCGTGTGTGCGCGAAACCAGACCACGTCGAATCTTGACAGCGCGGGTCTTGTCACCCAGAGTCTTCTCAAGAGCATATCCGGGAATCTTGCCTTTGAGGGAAAGTTCGATCAGCTCCTCATCGGTCATCTTGGGCGCATTCTTCTCCTTGAGCATCTGGTCGAGGACTTCCATAGGTCGGTTGGGTTGCTTCTGCTGGTACTCGGTAGGGCCGGCAGGAGTGTCAACCTGGAGTCTTTGTGGCGCGGCAGCGGGCCGAGGCGCAATCTCAGTGAGTGGCCTGATGCCGCCGCGGCCAGCTTGATCCTCAGGCCCGGGGGTCCTTGGAGGTGTGGGTATTGACATAGAAGGAACACGAGACTGTGTGGAGGAGGGAGCTCCGTCCTGAACTTCTGATGGTGAAGCCGGCTCAAGAGCCTTGTGCGGGTCCTTGATGGTCAGACGTGCAGCGTTGAAGAGGTAGCCGTTAAGAACCACGCTCATGACGAGTGCAAGCACAATCCACTTGCTGAGGAATGGATCTTCCAGACTCTTGAGTACACCATCGACGATGTGGTTGCTGATATTGGCACCGAAAGCTGAATCGGACTCGACGACATTGGGTACAGCATAGTGAATAGACGGGTACTCGAGTTGGTACTTGATGGGCATCAGTACCGTAACGAGCGTGCTAACTCCAGTGCTCTTGGCCTGCTCGAGAATGTGGTCCAGACCGCTTCCAGCGACCTTGAAGGGATCAAGAGGAGGCGAAGCACCCACATTCGTCCCATGGGAGCCCTGAGCCTGGGTCAAGCCAAATCGATAGGTAGCCAGATTCAAGACGTTGACCAGGAAGAATCCTGCAACCATGATGACTTTGAACTTGGGGACCGTAATCTTCTTACCAAAAATGGTAGTGGTGCTGTAACGAAGCTGGACGTCCCCGGAGTTGCTGGGCCACTCGCTGCTTCGTGCAACGTTCTCAGCCACCTTACCGTCAATGCCGTCATCCTCCAATGCGCGACGCAGCGCAACGTGGCGCTTGATGCGGTTGATCTCGAGCTTGATGGTGAGAATCGCAGTGTAAAAGGTCAAAAGCATGATGGAGTCAAAGAACAGAATCCATGCGCCGAGGAAGCAGAATTGTCGCAGTCCACCTTGGATTCCAGACATGGCTCCCGCTACCAGGATCAAGATCTCGAAGAAATAGTCCCTGACGATCTCGAATCCGGTCCTCTTGATGGCGGTCTGAACAGCAGACTGGATAGTAAGGGGCTCTCCACGGTTGTCCTCTGCAGCTCGGCGGGCGTCCAGAGCAGCCGAAAGCACAGCCTTGGTCAAGACGATTGGCTTCTCGAATCCGATGATGACCACCAGGAAAGGCAGGCCCTCGGAAAGCAAAATCATGTTGATTGGCACGCCGAGATAGACGGTGATACCCAGGGCGAACAGAAACGCGAATGCGGACTGGAGAAGTACGGCGGTAGCGAGCCAGAAGTTAGAGCCTAGTCGCCTCATGGCGAGGAACAGCGAGACAAAGGTCAAGTGCATGGCGAGGTAGCCGAGGGCCATGATGATGATGTCGCCTGTATCGGCATTCTGTGGGCGAGAGTTTAGCAGCGTTCGCGCGTGTGATGCTTCCCAGCAATCTAGGGACGTACCTTGAGCAAGTCGACGAACGAGGTCCATGAATCGTTTATCCAGTTGCGCACACCTCCTGGCGTGTTGCCATTCTTGGAGGCGCGCATCATCCACTTCTTCTCCTCACGTGTGCCCTCCTTGTCAGAACCCTGCACGTCAGCGACATCGGCGGGCGCGGAGATCTCCTGCATGGCCATGAGGAAGTCGGAGGCCTCGGCGTAAGGGAGCGAGTAGGCAAGCGAGGTGTCTTGGGACAGGGTGGAGAAGGAGCTCGAGGAGCTGGGGAGGCGCTCGACCGAGACATTGGTGGGGACCGAGTTCTGCGAGGGCGCGGCGTTGGGTACGCTGGCCTCGGGGAAGACGAGAGTGATGAGAGCAAGCTCGCGGGCCTGGACGCCAGCGGCTGTGTCGTCGGCGTGCCACTGCCAGTTGGTCTCGGGCCCGACATGCAACTGCTTGCTGCCGGCCAGCAGTGTCTGCAGGTCGACGCGGCCCGTGTGCGCATCCTCGGTGTCGAGCAGGCCCTTGTCCAAGACGCCCAGATACGAGTAGCTGCCGAGGAAGGCGATGGTGACGATGGTGTGGATTGGGTGTGTGCACGCCTTCTTTGCGACGGAGAGCAGGATGGGCGAGACCGAGTGGGCGAACCAGTTGGGCGTTGTCTTTGCCTGGGGCGTGGCCGACTGCCAGCGGCTGGTGAGGAAGCCGAACATGGTGAGGGGTGGGTTGCTGAAGTTGATTCAGCAAAGGGCGTCGCGGGGCTCTTCAGGAGGCTTTTCGCATCGAGGGGACGCGGCGGAGGGGCTGTGTGCCGGTGCAGTGTGTGCCTGAGTAAGGCGTCGAGTGTAGTGTCTTGTAATGTGGTGTAGGCAACGAGTCAGCGAGGGCCTGCGGTGTGCAAGTGCGTTCGAGTCTGAGACGTGTTAGTGCTCTGAACTATGTACACACATTCATGCTGTGCATCGCTGCCTCGCCATACTGACCAGCTCTGACGCGCAAAGACGTGCAGTGCAGTGCAGTGCAGTACAATGCTCTATGCAGGCAAAAATGCTACCCAGGTGCTCTCGGACACAACGACTCGCCGAAGTCGGACAATTGACGTCGCAGCAGCAGCAGCAGCAGCAGCAGCACAGTCGAGCACACTGTGAAGAAGTAGGCTCGTAGTGAGGAGGGAACACGCAAACAACGCACTTGACCCTGCGCCGCTCTCTACGAGTGGAGCCCCTGTCCAGCGACTTTTTGCGCTCTCACCGCCGAGTGGTCAGGGCGCCGTGCGCGGGATGCGATGCAGTGGAGACGGGAGCGACAACAAAGAAGGAAAACAGGTGTACACGGCATACGTTGAGTGTTCTTCACCAGTTCATGGCATAAGAGCACGTGGGCGTTGAAAAGGAGTCGCAAACGCTGGTCGCCGCAGTCGTTGAATTGCTCAAGTGCCGCGGTACCGGTTCTGTCTGGACACTGCCACAGCGTGTGGCGTATGACGCCTGTCATTCTCCCCTCGGTGAGCGACAGGGGTGCTCCGCTCTTCCGTCTACGCTGCTTGTCTCTACCACAAAGTCCACCCCGATACCGGGTGTCTTGATCACGTCTACAGAATGCTTCGCAGGAATACCAAGCCCGGTGCTGTTGTCTTCTGCACATGCTCATTCAAATTTCTCCGTCATGGGCACGTCGCCGTTTGTGATCTCGTGCAGAAACTCGCGGTCCGGCTTGTATAGCATGACGTGAAAGTGCTCCACGGCGTGGACGCTCTTCAGACTCTTCCAGTTCTTGAACCACACCAGCTCCTTCACCTTGGATGCAAACGTTTGCTGCACGTAGTCGTCAATCTCTTTGCGCGATTCTGCCGTGCAGAGGCCAGTCTCCTCGTCGTCTTCGAGCTCGAACTTGGTCCACACCACCAGGTGCACAATGTCTGGGTCAATGCCATACGGCCAGTCGTTGTACAGGATCTTGATGTCCTCTGGGTCTTGTTAGGCCTCGTTGGTGGTATCTTTGTCAGGGACAAGTACCATCGTACGCAAAGGGCTTGCCCCTGGGCTGCATGCTGTCCCACTGTAGCCGCTCATTCACGATAAAGGACATGATGCTGCCATACTCCTGGGTCAAGCGGTGCGTGAACGCCCTGTACCGGCGCAACTCGGATGGCTTGCGGTGGAACTTATCAACACGGTCGGTTTCTACCCAGTGCCCGTCAGTACCCGTGCTCCCAGGAGGAGGCTGCACCTAGGTATCGTACTGACGATGTCCCGCACCTCCGGCCATGTCAACAGCGTGTATCCCTCATCTGGCGTCCCAATGATGCGCTGGTCCTTTTCGCTGATGTTTCGCAGAAATTCAGGGCACTCGGCTGGCCACTGCTCTTGAGGCACGTTCACTTTCCAGAAAGGCAACGACTCTTCTTTTCGCATCGTGATCAGAAAGAAGCCCGGTTGTAACGCGTGTCAAGCTGACGATCAAGTAAGACAAGGATTGTGGAGGCAGTCAGAGATTGAACAGAGCGTTGGCATCTTGCTCAGCATGCCTGTGCACGCCCCTAGCGTGCTGTTTCAGCGCGCGCGGTAACCATCGCCTCGAGGTCGCATTTTGGCCGAGTCTCTCAACATGAGGCTGAACACACGCAGAGCCCAGCTCAGCTCACCGGGACAGCTCACTATCCCCATCAAGTGCCGCCGTCAAACCTTCTGTACCTGCATGCGCGGGTAGCTGCCGGTGCATCCTCAGCCTGCCGCACATCACACTAATCACACCGTCGATCAAGCACCCGCCAGTCTTCGTCCTGTCCCTTGTTCTCGAATCGTCCTTTTGCAATTTCGGCGCTGTCACAGCGAACGGCCGCTGGGATCCCCAACGTTCTCCCGCTGCTCGGCCGTTTCTGATTGGACAGCACATGCCCCACACAGAACGTCGTCAAACAAGGACCAGCATCACGGTGGAAACAGAGAGCTAAATTGTCTTGCTGCTGATCTGAGCGGCAGTTGCACCACAACATGGGCAAGCCCACTGTACGCCCTGCTGTGTTAGGGGGTGCAGTGCGGCCAAGCATGGTAGGTCTGGTTTTCTATGTAACAAACGTCTTTCCTTCACCTTCACTTCTCTTGTCCGCGCCTTGATGAGCAGCCTTCCACTATACCTTTAAATCTTATCCCACATTCAAAACAACGTACACTCATTCAAAATTCACCGCGGCAAATACCGGCATCGATTCAAAACCATAGAGGATCACCTGTCTTCCAGAGCGTGCCCCCACTACCAATCTCGGGCTGCTGTGCAACACAGAGCTAGACTCGAGTGTCACAACCAGCTTCCGAAAACGCCATCACGTCTGCGTGGGATCGTTGTCTTGCTCTTGTACCTGAAGAACACGACATTGCACGCGTTACTGCTCCATCGACTGGCGCAGCTTCCTAGTCCTACGTGGTGATACAGCGACAGCTTGGCAGACAACGAAGGTTTCTCGACTCGACCTCACCTCATATCCGGCGGCCCCACTTCACTTGACTTCACCTCAAATCTCGAATCAACTCCAAACAAAAACAACAACAGAACCACGACTGCCTCCACATACCACCGTCCTTACCAATTCCTCCCACTCACCGGCAACCACATCGACGCTGGCAAACGTACACTACCTCACCCGCTACGAGTCCACCACCCTCCACTCGCAATGGTGCAAGACCCCAACTTTTGGCGCCGCTTCTCCATCGCCGTACACAACGATGAAGCCGCCATGCTCTCCAAGGACTCTGAACATGGCCAAAAGGAAACCAAGCATGCGTACGTCGTGTCCCTTTCCTCCCCCACAGTCTCGCCTGTCGCAACACCAACCTCGCAATGCCACCTTTCGCCTGCGCTTCCCTCCATGGCTTTTACGCGTCCCATATCTGCCCCTGCCTTTACATTCGAGCAAGAAAAAGAAGACAAGCGGAGAAGCCGAGCAACAAGCGGGACGAAGAGTGTCTACTTGGACTCGAACAATACCAAAAAGCCCGAGATGATAGCACTACACCACCTCCCCTCCTGTCCCCAACTATCCTTCGCTCCCTCCTCCCTCCCCTCAACCCCCAAATCTGCGCACTTCGCCCCAACCCCCCCACCCCCAAACCCCGCCGCCCCCCGCCAGTGACTTTTACACCTCTACGCGCCCCCCACACTCCAGAGCCGAGGGGTATCCGGTTTCTTGGAGGAAAAAAAA
>SAUA01000215.1:0-30284 GCA_004335185.1 Phoma sp. RAV-16-625 | reverse complement strand
GGATTGGGGGTTGGGAGTTAGGTGCGGCCTTTGTACAGCGGAGGGTGAGAGGCTTTTCCCTTCAAGTGCTGAATACCTCGCGTAGAAGTACTTTGGGCTCCGCGTGCAGCCCTAAGTCCATCAGTAAAGTGCAATGTCAAAGGGCCTCTCTCACATGCCAGTGCAGATGGCGACATGTGCTCAGTCGTACGTGGACTCCTTGTTGTTATTCTTCCGGTGCATATATCTGATGCGATGCTTCCAAGAGGAGTCTGCAGGCTTCTCTTCAGGAAAGGAACGATACTTGTGACTGGGCATCTGAGTTTCATCTGTGGTGTGAGATTGAAGCGGCTCATATACGACCCCAGGTATACAACATGTTAAAGGAGAGATGCGGTGTAGTGCAGATAAAGGAATTTGTGATTGGAAAATCTTGTTAGCTGCTTCGAATTTGACGTGAACCAGCTCGCCGCAAGACCCCATCCCCCTCTTCGCTATTCGCCGTGCGCCACTTGGCCGTTGATTGTCCAGACGAATAAACATGATCTGTTACGCTTCAAATGATAAAGCCTCGATAGGCCATAGGTGGTACAAGTAATGTCACTCGCATCAGCGACTGGTTGATGAGTGACATGCTGTCTGATTGGAATTTGCGGTATGCAGCAAATGCAATGAGAATCCGAAGTGCAATAATGGTTAGGCACGCGTTTTGTGTTATCGCCAGCTTCCACACGAGTTGTTGTTGCACATGCAGCAAGGCAGGAGAGTTGCCACCAATCAGCATTTTGCAAATGACACCTCGTTTCGTATCTTCCATTCTGAAACTCCGTCAAACGCGCAACGTTGGCCCCACAATTTCACAATTTGCGAACCAACAACTCGCGAGTCTGGAGCAAATAAGTCCTCGCAGGGACTGCCCCTTGTGGGTAACCTCCGACAGCTTGGACACCGTCCTGTGCCCAACCGCGTGATACGACGCCCACACCATGTCAGCGCAAGACTCCGCTGCAAAGCTCTTCTGTAGCTGATCAATCCCTCCGCCGACCTGATCATGGAGTCGCCGCAGCATGCGAGGGTCGCCGTTGTGGGCTCGGGAATGGCGGGCCTGGTTACAGCCCACCTACTCCAACAAGACCGCCGCCAACGATACGCTGTGAAGGTCTTCGAGTCGGTGTGTTGCGGCGCAGTTGTTATCGCCAATGATGCGCTCTACTGACAACACAGGGTAACACTCTCTCGCTCGACTCAGCCTCCGTCTCCATTCACAACAATACACGCGCATCTTCCGACCGCATCGACCTCCCTATGCGCGCCTTCGCCGGCGGTTTCTACGCCAATCTCAGATCGATGTACGACTATCTCGGCATCCAGTACCATTCACAGCCCTTTCTTTTCCAGTTCGCGCAGTCAAAAACGCCCTACTTCACACACGCTTCCAATTTGCACCGGCTACCCGCGCAACCCACGGACACAAGCTTTGCATCATACCTCTTCGAATTGGCATTCCTACTAGTCTGCTATGTATGGTTCTCATTCTGCTGCTCCTTTGTGGCCCCACAGCAAGGAGAGACATTACAGGGATATCTTGAAAGAACGTGGATACCGCAGCGCTTTGTGACATTTTACGTCCTGCCACTCATATCGAGCGTCACAACTTGTCCACATGATTCGCTGCTAGGTTTTCCTGCGAGTGACTTGACAGAGTACAAACGGAGAACTCATCGCGCCCCGCACTACACGGTCTCCGAGGGGGTACGAGCGGCCCAAGACCGTCTGTCAAAGGGCATACAATACGAACTCAACGCTGCTATCACAGCAGTTGATTCACAGGACCAAGGAGTACGGCTAACATGGAAAAGTCGAGATGGGCGCACGCGTACCGAGACCTTTGACTACGTCGTCCTTGCGGTAGCGCCTGATGTCGTTGGCCAGATCTTCGAGCCTCTAAAGCACTACATGGCACGCATACCAACGACTTTAGTTGAGAGTGTTGTTCATACAGATAACAGTGTACTCAATCTGGGACACGGGCTCGTTATGGGGAAGAACAGCGATGCGCAGCTCATTCATCTGAACACATCGACATATAGCTCACATGAGACTGAGTCCCATCACATCCAGCCGTGTGGTGCAATCGTAACGACATGCCCGTTCAGTTCGATAAACGAAGCTCATGTCATCCACTCTGCCAAATTCACGCGTGTCCTTCGCAGTTCGCAGAGCCAGCGCATTGTTAATGCGATATTTGGAGATACCCAGGCGTGTTATGGTGATGAGAAGTCAGTCCCGCTATGGAGAAACGGGCAGGGCAGTGTTTTCCTCGTCGGCGGATGGTGTTGGGACGGCATGGTACTGCTTGAAGGTTGTGTCGTGTCAGCTATGCGGGTGGCTGATGCACTGGGTGTCGATGTGCCCTGGCGGCAGTAGCTACGATACATCTAATGGAGTAATCCTGAAACAACTAATTTGTCTATGCCAAAACCGCTGCCTGTGTTTGCGCTCGCTCATGTCCTGAAAGCCTCACCTCTAAAGCATCATTGGCGCCTTCCCTAAGTAGGCCTAGGCTTCCAACACGTCAAAATTATCTGCAATCATCACCAACCACTCCGACATCCTTGCGCCTTGACCATGATCTTGGGCTTTACCAAACTCGCCATTATAGGAGTGGTACTCCGCTACACTCTTTTCGAACTGCTCATGGAGTCACCAATAACGATACGTGTCCAATGGCCGACACATGTCTGGCCGTACGCCATACTCAGAGCGGCTGGCGCGTGCCTGGAAACCGTGCTTGGTTTGATCTTCCTAAGCAATCTTTGGCAGTTTGGGTCCAAGAAGGTTAGTGGGGGTAGAGTATATCGTTTACAACACAAGAAGGCATTTCTCTATGCAGGTGCTCAACACGTCTTCCTGATGCTGCTACCGCTTCACTCCAATAGAACACGTCTGATGAATCTTATTGTTGGCATGCTTCTAGTCTTGTGGGCTGCCGATGGACTTCTAGGACGAAGTGACGAGGAGGACGGTCCGAGCGTATATGGATTGCAGCATGGAAGACTGCATCTAGATGCACATGTGCCCATGTGGATGAATATGGGGTATTGGAAAGTGAGTGGAGCGCACAGTAACGCCTGATTCTGTCACTAAACCGTTGCCAGGTTGACAAGAACAATGCCTCGAGATCTAAGAGCATGGCTGAAGCATGTCGAGATTTGCTGAAGCTCGTGCTAGCTGAAGCTGGGCTTACAAAGGACTCGAAGCAGGATCTTCCAAGACTCTTGATCGATGTAGGCTTCGGATGTGGTGAGCAAACAATACACTTGATGAGCGACAAGCCTATTCGTCAGTGCGACGAATTGTGGTGGGACGCTGAAGACCATCAAGTGTATTTTAATCAGTACATCGGCATCACACAAGACAAGTCGCAGTACCAGTACGCTCAAGATCGTGTAGATGAATTCATTTGCAGTTCGATAGCAGCCCGAGTCGGCAAGACGAGTCTCTTCTGTGCTGATGCTGCCAGTCCTACAAAATGGAATGAAGACTTGCTCGCCGCTCTGAATAAAGCGAAGTCAGAATCACTGGAGACGTGGCTACTTGCTTTGGACAGCGCTTATCACTTCTCGCCCTCGCGCTGGGTCTTCATTGAGCAAGCATATCGAGAGTTTGGGGCTTCTTTCATGGCATTTGATCTTTGCCTCTCACCGAACGCGACGACACTCCAGAAGCTTATTCTACGCGTCTTAACAACACTCATGGGCGCACCTTGTGCCAACTTTGTTACTCCTGAGCTCTATCGGCAGCAGCTTAGGCAGACCGGGTACAACGACGATTTCATCAAGATCATCGACATCTCGGAGCATGTCTTCGAGCCACTGGCAGGGTACCTTGATAAGCAGGATTATCAGCTGAAGACGCTTGGGCTTGGACTCGGCAGGTTCAAGGCGGCGAAGTCACTGTTCAGGTGGTGGGGTTCTACAGGCGTTGTGAGAGGAGTGGTGGTGATCGCAAAGCATCATGGACACCATCAATAGGGGATGAGGTGGTCATTTCTCGTCTTGAGTGGAAGCTCCCTACAGAGTCGCTGCTTGCGTGATCTACTCAAACAGATCTGCTTGTATCATTCACCCTTCGAACGCTTGGTTTGCTCCACATGTCTAGTCATGTGTGCAGAGATGTCCTGAACAATCGCATCGCCGTTTGTGAGTGGTGGCGTAGCTGCCTGTTGTAACAAACGCTCAGCTTTTCCTTCTCTCCTCTCTAAATTTCGACTTCACTTCGACGTTACTAACCGACACTATCTATACTTGGTTACTACTGCAACTATCAGCTCATTGCAGCTTTGAGGAGAGCTACCGTACTGTACAGCAGATCTGATGTCGGCTGTCACGCCTTTATCCCACCTTATTGGGATTCCTACATTGAGCAGCCTCGAGGGCGCATTACCAACATGCTGAAACCGAGAGACGTTCCTGGCCCATGGCATGAACAAGCTGCTCCTGGATACCGCTCTAGACTGTTTGGTATGTCCAGAACTGCCGGTAGTTGCCGTCGAGGAAGTATAGAGGGTTCCACACACGTGCCGCCTCCAGCTATTGCGAGTATACTCCATCATACTGTGAGTGACAGAAGCGGATGTTGACGTACGGTGGCCTTCCAGTCTGCAGGAACGCATAGTTGAGAGTTTCGCGGCAGTCGGCTGTCGTCTCTCCCGCAAATCACTGTCTGCGTTGTGAATGGTGTGTAAGATGGATTGAGACGGATAGGGACAATTAAGCCCGCTACACATACAGACACGGAAAGTGGCGCGAACCGAGCCGAGTGGCGTAGTACGAGTTGTGTTGGTAGCGACAAGACGTCGTACATCAATGTACACTTTCTTTTTTTAGCCAAGCGTCCGACCACCGACTTTAATTGCCACATTGCCTTCTAGTTTCCCAAATGATGTTTGAAGTGTTGCTGATCCTTCACTTCCAAGGTTCACACTCCACTGATCTCTTGATTCATGATCCACTGCCAACACCAAGCATGTACGTGCAGCACGGGAAACATCCTGCCGGTAGCCGAGAAAACTAGTCGCTTGCTTAGTGATAAGTGTACAACTGTCGGGACACGGTTAGAAGGCCCTCCATCCAATACTGGTCGAGCATGAGGCTCAGACTGTCGGTGACACAACACCCAGTACCCACAACACTAGACAGATCTTGAGTTTCTCTCGCCGTCAATCATTCACCGTATATAAACGCACGGACGCTTGTGAAGCTGCATCTTAGACCTATTAATATAGCCAAGGACGTAATATAGTAGGTAAACTGCACCCACTACCCACACCACCATTGACACATCTTGAAAATGCCCGGGATGCACAGAGAACAGCTAGAAAGAGAGCCTCCGACAGGTATCTCTGTTCTTGTGGTAGGAGCTGGTATTGGAGGTCTTACTTTTGCCATCGAGGCCTATCGCAAAGGCCACGATATTCAGGTAATCGAACGTTCACCAGAGGGGCAGTATTCTGGTCAGTCGCTTTTGATCAAGGTTCTGATGCAGCATCGCTGAACAGTCTTCTAGGGGAAATCATTATGATTACGACTCCAGCTCTACTCACCCCCAAGAAATGGCCAGGCTTCATGGAGCGCGCTAGAGAAGCGGCATACTCACCTATCTTCGACCTGCGCAAGTTCGATGGTACCCATCTCGAGACGCATGCGCCCGGTGATGCCAAGAACCCATCTCTTAGCATATATCGAAGGAAGCTTCATAATCTCCTCTTTACCTATGCTAAAGAGCTCGACATCTCGATCACGTTTGGAATCCGAGCAGTGGATTACTTTGAGACCTCCGAGCTTGGTGGAGTAATCCTTGAAGATGGAAGGAAGCTGACAGCCGATGTTGTAGTCGCAGCTGATGGCGTTGGTTCCAAATCTCGCGCTGTCCTTGATGGCAACAGCGATGCACCAATTAGCTCGAGCTTTATCATGTATCGCATCTCCTTTCCCGTAGCCCAGGCTCTCAGAAACCCTATCATTGCGAAGGACTTAGCAGGTCACAAGGACCGAGGATTCATGTACATTGGTCCGGGGGCGCATATGGTGGTCAGTAAGAGTGGGGATGACTTATGCTGGCTTTTAACATGCAAAGTAAGCCATCAGAATCTTGTGAAATTCCTTTGCTGACAACAGTTAGGACGAGAACAGCACGGCTACAGAGAGTTGGTCTAAAGCTACGACAACCGAGAAGGCTCTAAAAGTGGTAGAGCAATGGGATCCACTTGTGAAGGAAGTCATCAAGGCAACGCCAGAAAATAAAGTTCTGGACTGGAAGTTGATGTGGCGTAATCCCCAGCCACAGTGGGCTTCGAACGGTGGTCGTGTGGTGCAGCTCGGTGATGCAGCCCATCCATTCCTGCCAACTTCATTCAGTGGCGGTACCATGGCTATGGAGGACGCTTACTCACTTGCGGCCTGCTTACATATTTCTGGCAAGGCGGACGTGCCCCTTGCAACCAAGATCCACAACAAATTGAGGTAAGAACTGACACGCCAGGTTATCTGTACCGCTGACTGAAATTGTGCGACAGGTTTGAGCGAGTCTCTTGCGCTCAGAAAATGGGCTTCAAGAATCGCGAAATCTTCCACAATACCAACTGGGAAAAGCAAGACCAGGGATCAAAGCCAGTCAATCAAATGGTTGGAACCTGGCTGATCAATCATGATCCGGAACAATATGCGTACGATAACTACCACAGTTGTGCTCAGCACCTCCTCACTGATGCTCCTTTCGAGAACACAAATTCGGTTCCAGGCTACAAATATAAGCCTTGGACTGTGAAGGAGCTACTGGATGCTTCGGAACGTGGAGAGCCCCTCGAAGATGAGGGAGACTGGTCATAGATACTACCTATGTGTGGTGTTATGTTACACTCCCATAGATCATGTAGTGTGTTAATTCCTTTTGCATCCAGAATGGGACCTTAGTGTCTTTCTCTACATATCTCATCTTATTGCTCGTGCACAGCATTCTAGTATTATACCAACAGCATTGTTGCCCAGACTGTAATCGTTGAATGCGACCACTCCAGTATCTTTCATTGGTTGTTCTCTTGTGGCAGTGTATGTGTTCCAGCCGAGGGCCGCTAGTGACGCTGCACATGTGTCAGTGGGATCCAAAGAGATGAGACGAAGGACAATCAAGTACGCACTTCGTCGGCGCGAATGCAGATCGCCATCGATTATCTCAAGAGAATTTGTATCAGACAATAATCAATATGGCATGAAAACGCTGATGCACAGGTGGAAGAGCCGACGACGTGTTCTTGAACTGTATCAGTCACTTTCATGGATAGTATCACACCCTAACACACAAGGTAGGGCTGTAGCAACCTTGGTTCTTCTGAAATCCTCTTGAAATGCTTCTGATAAAGCCTAGCTCGAGGTGTCCTTTGGGAAGTACGTTTCCACGGAGCTCTTTATGGTAGCTGCTTTGCACCTTACAATCAGCACGAGGGATTGGTATCATACTCAACGAATAGACTCTTCCCGCCCTCCTTGAGAAGAATGTCGAGTTTAGGAGGCTACAGAGCGGATTGACAACACAGAGCCCGTCGGACTTTGTAAGGGGTCTCTCTTCTTGTATGGAAACTTTATAGACGAGATTGGTGATAACAAATGTGAAATTATGCAGAGCACATGAGGGGCAGAGATTCATGTTGTATTCAGATGTAGGACATCTTTTTGACCGGGCTATCTATCCAACGGTACAGCCACCAAGCCTTACGCTCTCGGCATACATCTCATAAGTATCTGCATTATCGGCAGCCGAGGTCGCGCTCAGCTTCTGCGCCGCGACATATCCGTATGCATGATCATTGGTACCGTACAGATGAGTCATCTCATGCAGGACAGCGCCCGCCTTGTCGTAGTCATCGTTCGCGCACTTAGGAGCGAGCACTGGGAAGTCCCAGAAGCCGTTGTTGGGACACGGAACGATGACGTTGTCGTCGGGTACGGTGTACAGAAGCGCAGAGCCGTCGGCACAGTCGCCGTAGGTGTCTGTGCAAGATATCTTCGGTGAAGTGGTCTGCACGTTCTTGACGTCTTGATAGATAGTCTGGACCTTAGACTTAACTGAGGTTGACTTGAACCAGGTCGTGAAGTAGTCAGCTGCAGAGCCGGCCGCGGTGTAAGCGGCGCCGGCCATGGAAATGGCATCCGTGACGCTTGTTTTGAGTGTGGAGGTCTGCGACGCTGAGCACGACGAATATGTAATGGCACGCTTCTGAATTCGGGATGTGAAAGGTTCCGAGCGCTTGTGTGAGATGTGTTGCCTATAGACCGAGTTTTAGTTTTTCTCCCTGGTCAGAGTGAGAGGTCAAAGCGTACTCAGCTACAACGCTCTGATCCGGAGCCACCTCGACTGAGCCAGTCGTCTGGTCCGCACAGACTGATAGATCATTGAAAGCAACTGGGGCTTCCTCTCCTGTGGAATAACGGAAGCCTTGAATAGCAGCAACCTTGGCTTGTTTGACATTCTGGAGCTTATAGCTCTTGGCTGCGTTGACTGGTACTGTGACAGTTTCTCCAGCCGCGATCTTCTGGAAGTTGCCGGCATCTAGACCTGTCTTCTTGTAGTTGACATAGATTCCCTGGAAAGGAAGAGAATTGCCAGCTGTCGTGAGATTTAACATGGGCTCTAGAAGAAGTGAGAGTACTTTGGGTTAAGCGTACCTGCATCAGCTACCAGCAAGTCTTTCGTCGCATGAGCACTGAAAACCGTGTTGCCCTTGAACACGTGAAGTGTCTCGTTCGCAGTGTTGGTAATGTGAACGTTGACAGTGTGACTGTCAGCACCAGCGATTGAGACCGATAGAGGACAGGCCGCCATAGCCGCGCCAGCAAGAAGAACGACCGAAGATGCCTCAGCAAGCATGATGATAAGCTTGGATGTAAAGTTTGAGGATGTAAATGACTTGTGCTGAGTGCATCCAACTACAAGAACGAGTGGTGCTTTTAAATGCTGTGGTCGATCGTCATCTTGAGCGTTAGACTAGTTCACGATTCATATGAAGGTTGTAGTTGAAGTGGACCATCGCGGAGGGTAGACTGCGATAAGAAGGTCACTAAGCTTTACCTCAGTCTTGTGTCGAAGCTTGGTAGGTCTTGGGCAAATGCTTCGGCCTGCCAAGCTGTCTTGAGCAGGTGCTCCACGAAGTGGATCACATGCATTCTCAGGAGAACACCGCTAGCCGGATATTGTAGCTGCACGTTGGCAAATGATGCGAGGGCGGCAGTTTAAGCAAAGGGTTATTCCGTAACTAACAAGCCTGTACACGGTAGAGTCATGTGTGGCGCTATGGCAGTTCAGGAAGGTTCCCGGGAATTAGGACTAATCGGGAAGGATGATAATCAATCGAACGCACAAAGCCCCCACAGTCTCTGTACGGGAACTTGTTATCGCGCTAGGCATAGATTATATGCTAGAGTTCATGTTTGACTATCTTGTATAGTGTAGGATCGCCCGATAAACTGTTCTAGACTACATTCTGCATTTGGCATACGAGAGGGCAGATCTTGATGCTTTAATTACTGGAAGTCATGTGCAGAGGAAGCAACGGACTTTCTACGCTCAGATAATCCGCAGCCTGATCAGGATAGACATCTTTTTCGTTTCGATCTCACGTACTTAATACCTAGGTAGATAGGAACGATAACCTATCAATTCACCCACAACAAAACCAATCAACGTTTTTGCATCGCTTGTCTGGCGCCTCAAGAACAGGGTAATTTGTACAATCTGCCGACACATCCATGGTGCAAATGGCAACTACAGCTTCGACCATCACAACAGAAGACGAGTGGTTAGGCAAGCTACGGTCGTCCACATTGTTCCCGCTGCTTCTGAACCTGTCACGAAGTGTAGTAACAGTAGGTCTACTGCTTGAAGAGTTATCCTATTCTATCGCACGCCTGAGTATAATTCACCAGGCGTGCTTTCGGTAAAGGCGCAAGGGCAAGGTCCCTTGAAGTCCCAGAAACGGTGGATGACAGACCGAACAAGGCGCCGAGTTCCCCAGGGATTCGCGTGTGGTGTGCCTCATGATTGTGACAGCGGCATGTACATACTCTACTGCAGCGCTGCTCTTATTTTTCGATGCTACGAAGTGCTTCTACCTGACCTCTATCACAGCACTCTTCATCTTTCTCCTTGCAAGAGCCCCTACGTATCATTGGGAATTCCACCGGCTACGGGAAGAACAACGCATCTGGAATGTTTCCACAGCTCGTGGCACCAAGACATCCGACTTAGTCTCCCTCTACACAGTGATTCTTACTTCACTGCATAACGTTCAGGTGTGAGTTCATATCTTCAGAGACACTAGGATGACGCGAACCTCTCTCATAGTTTTCCCACTCGCCTTAGTCGGAGACGTCCGCAGCCGTGGTAGCGCGAAACGCCTTATCTCGAGCGGTGGGTTCAGTGTTCCGTCGGGCACTTCCAACAGCTCAGCATCAGTTGAAGAAGCAAGTCCTCAAACCAAAAACACGTATTTCAACCGAAACGGTAGGACATACAACAACTGGCGCTCCATAGTAACAGTCTGTTCCAAACCACCAGTAAGTGTGATGCTGTGATGGTAACAACCTGTGAAGAGAGTGCACTTGCGATCGAGCGAGGAAAGTAGGTCAAAGAAAAACTGAGCTAGACATGACGAAAAGTAGTCAAAAGCTTTCATTAGCATCGATGCGTGTCTAGAATGCGGAGATAGCTTCTCTGGGTCTATCCTCAATTCGTAAGGTTTCCTTGTCCTATTTTTCCACTGAGGCTAATCGCTACGTTTTGTTGCCGAGCTAAGGACAGGTCCGACGTAGAAGACGAGACATGGGTCACCGCCGTCGTCTTCGCAAGTAACCACCTTGACCTTGTTAATTGATTTTGCGTTGCCAAGTTGTCTGTGATGCTGAAGAAGGAAGTACGCCGCGCCTAGACCATTCGGAGAGCCTGCAAAATGTCAGTCCATTAACATTGTTGGTCATTGATAGCATTACCAAGCAGAGCTTTCCCTGCATCTCCGACCATGTCAAAGTCTGTCCCAGGCCATGGCTTCACTTCGCCCACGTTGGCCATCTCCAATGCACGCTTGATGATCTCCTCCGTATCCTCGTTGACTATGTTGACTGACATGAACATTCCGATCTTCTGGTTGTTTAGCGAAGGGACGCGATTCCACAAACCAAAGGCCAGATCTGAGCTGGACCGAAGCTTGGGCAACGCAGAGAGATCAGGGCTGGGATCGCTCCACAAGATCTCGACACCACGCTCTGGACTGCGGCGGTGAAGGAAATACACTATACCATCAGCACGGTTGATGCCAATCCGGCTGTACGCGCCAGTAATCTAGCCTCTGTCAGTACCTCCTTGTCATCGTGCGTGCATTGCAAAAGGACTCACTCGATACTCTTTGCCTTCCACATCATACTTCTGATCTGCCTCTTCAGGCAAAGTCTCATCGTGGTTCTTTCTGACTGCAGGTCCGTTCTTGTGCTCCAGGTTAAAGCAATGATTTGGCCCCCCCGTCTCAGCCGATCTTCCGTCAATCCCCAGGCCTTTGATCATGCTGCTCATGTTCTCTTCGAAGTTGCAAAAGTAGTCAGCGTTCTTATGGTTTTCGTTGGTGTCATGCCAGCCCCAAGTCTTGAGTTCGATCTTCAGGTCGCCATCCCATGGACTCTGCAGATACGGCCAACCAAGCGCTCATGCGGCATCTAGCTCACCGAGTGTCATAGCGTGAAGGAGTTTCTGACCACGGCAGAGCGCGTCGTTCCACATCTTGTTATACGGATCTTCCCACGGCAGCTCCTTGATAGGTAAGTTGGTAGCTTGACTGGAGGAAGGTCTAGTGAATGCCGCCTTGGAAGGGTTGAACGAATCCTGCGGACTGAGGCCGGCTGGCAGTTGGGAATAACGGACTGTACCAGAGACAAGCCGCGCCAGAAGCGCAATGGTGGTGAATAAATTCGCCATGTTGACGCGCGTGTCGAAGTGGAGGAGGACAGCTGCAATTGGACTCTAGCTTTGTATAGCCATTCATACTTCTGGTTTCACTTCAACATGCGCTGTGGCGCAAGTGAAGGTGCAAGATGGCAAGTGCAACGCGAAATACCATCCTAAAAAGTTCTTTTCACTGCAAAGCCCTTCTTCCAGATTTCCTGAGTGAAACGTTTTTTCTTCCTATTGCAGTGCCGAGTTGAAGCACAGTTTTCAAAGCCGTAACACCCGCAGCTAGACCAACGGTATCGCGGACAAAGTCGGACGTGTTTCAGTAATAACCTCGTAGTAACCCAGAAACACTTTTGCACATGTGGATGAGTAGAAATTGGACAGTTTAACATTGCGTTGCAAACATCGGTCAACGCAATCGCGATCGCAAATCATTTCCGACGCCGCGCCGCCAGCAAAAACATGCATCAACCAAAACTTCCATCTCTTCTGATATCTCTCGATACAGTGATGATGAGCACCGCGATTGCCTCAAAATCCATTTTTTGTGCTGTAGAACTACATTCGGGTTTATACCCGCATTGCTGTACGCAAAGACACCAGGTTGGCCTTAACACCTTTCTGCCTCTTGGCTTAACCCCTCAGTTCATCTTCCAGCAATGCCTATCCTTCGAGACATGCTTAAATACCAGTGGCATGGCTTGCAGCAAATCTTTGGATACTAGAGCTTGAATAGTCAAGATAGAACCCAAACAGCCTGCATTGGCTATAAAGATGGATACACGGATCAATTCATTGACAGAAGAGGTGAAAAATCCACCATTGTAATTAGTATAAATCAAGGTATGTTTTTGCCCAAAATTGGCATGAAAAATGCTGACATGGTATGGTAGTATAATTGCCCGCTGTGCTTTACCACACAACAAACAACGAGTGTGTGTCAAAATCTCAACCCTATCCCGGGGATGATACTCCACAACGCTTTAGCCAGTATGGGTATGATGAGGTCAAGTGACATAGGGTAATACAATGCCCGACGATATGTATGCACTCACTTTAATTTGGAACGCTCGATTCATTAACACAGACTACAAACGCGGGCAGGCAAACAATTAGCTAGTTCTTTGTAGTTGCTACGTTTTGCTGTCACCCAAATTAACAATTCACTGTTAACCAGCGGCGGCTGGCTAATCGGAACCTCTCGCTTGTATGTGATGTACTCTTAATTGTAGCCGTATAAATCTGGGGTGGGTGCGTACATATCGCCGTGCACCAATATTCCGTACTTCGCGACTGTGCAACGGCGTCTTGGACGCTTCGCCATTGCAGGCAAGGTGCGGACCTACACGAGCGATTGATCAGCATCTGTTCCAACCCCTAACGCACCCAGTGACCTAAATTCAGGCTAACAAGGTACCAGGCATAAGTTTTGTAGGTGTGGAAACAACGCAGTGGCGAGAACTACTACTGTCCCCTTAAAGCTACAAACAACTACAGTTGCTGACTTTGCCTCGTGTCTTCCTATGCATAGCTACAAACGAATTCAATACAGCTAGGCTTACTGTCTGCTGCTGCACGAGCCACTCACAAGAGTTATGTCTGGTACGAAGAGCGAGAGATCCTCGGCTTCAAAGAAATCGCCGAATCGACGCTATTTTACCGTAGCGGGGTTCAGGTGGCCTTGTTTAAATGAACTGAACATCACTGGTTCCAAATCAAGACATCACATTGATAGAGGAGGCGGCACTCGCACGCTGCATCTTCCATTGAACCAAGCGGACGATGGCCTGCCCTGTACGATTGTATCCTTTGCGCAAGCCTAAAAATCACCGCCTGCCTGTGCCGAGGTACACGCTTGCCCTGCCGCAGAAGGTTACCCACATCCACACATCTTACATTGGAGTACAGCAACACGCAGATGACGCCGCAACTACACGCGCAAAGACTCGAGCTTGCCAAGAGGTGACAAAGTGGCTGCAGAGCGCCGATGGACCATGTACCTTTGAGTCGTTCGCGCTGCTCGATGGTCGTGAAGCTCCTGGAACTACCATTTGGGTTGGGTACTGGACGGAAGCAAGCAGGCATTCAAGAGCTCTCCAATCTCTCAAATTGCGATATCTCTACTCACTACTGTCCAAAGAGAGCCAGACGTCACTAGGTCTGTGGCACGAAAGCTTTACCACAGCAGTTTCGCGTCTCGAAACCAACTACTCGGGACTCGACTATCTCCCAGGACTTGGCCAGATACCCGACAGCAGTGCGGCGGAACATGATCTCGCCACATACTGGGGTGCAGCTCGAGATCGCATACCAGACTCTGCGCACGATTTGTTTCCTCGCCCATCTACTGGGCTCACTCGTCCGCCAAATTCGAGAGGATTAGGGGAGCATCTCACTGGTACCAGCCATCAAAATCTTGTTCATATACGCTCTGGGCAATGGTGGGAGAATTGTGGCCAGATCGAAGCAGATGCATACGAACACAAGCTAGAGCCTACTTTGCGCAAAGGCTTGCAGTACTTGAACGATAATGCCCAAGAAACAGGCGCAATGGGAGTTCGATACATTCGTAATACAGACATTAACAAACCTCTGGTCGACTACAGCCGCAAGGAGACGTGTGGCACTGGGTTTTTCGCCAACCTCGAAGACTTGGAAAAATGGGCGAAGACACATAGCTCACATCTGGCAATTTGGAGAGGTGCAATGGCGCACTACAAGGCTTTTGCAGATAACAGGATGCTCAGGACGTGGCATGAAGTCAGTGTCATCGAGGAGGGCGACGCCAAGTTCGAGTACATCAATTGTACGCCGGGTACAGGTGTCATGGGTGCCACAACGTTACAAATGAACGATTTGAATGGATAGCTTCCTTGAGAACTTAGAACAGCTGAGCTTGTTCGCCAGGCATGTTTACCATGTCATTTAGTCTATTCGCCTGCTTCAGCTGTCACACACGTCGTATTCGAGACACATTCGGACCAAACCCGGACCAGAACGGTCGCAACTCCCCATGACTTAAGAGTAGCCAATATCCTCTCTACACTACATCCGTACTGTCTGCACACAAATGTCAAAGCCAAAAGTTCTTATCGTCGGCTGCGGCGCTGTTGGCTTATCTCAAGGCTACTTTCTTTCAGCTGGCGCAGACATCACCTATCTTGTGCGCCCCGGTCGCAAGTCTGCCTTTGCGCCTCCAAAGCGCATATACTCCTATAAAGACAACGAGCTGTACACTTTCGCCTCATACCGGCTTATTGAAGCTGTCACCGAAGTCGAGGGGGAAACATTTGCTTTCATCTTGGACACCCTAGATGGACATACTGCACGTTCGGAAGGCGGTGTCGCAACCCTCAAATCTATCGGAAAACTGGTCAACGAAGATCAGAATCCAGACTGTTTTGTCATTTACGATGCCATCGGCTTGGACATCGAAGAGCATTACGCGCGCACCATGCGCATTACACCATCTCGCATCTTCTTCGCTGCAAGCCTGCTTGCGCACCAACCCACGTCGGAGATCTCGGTACCCGTCAACGCCAGCAAAGACCTGATCAACAAAGCGGACCTCTTGTATTCACACATTCCACCTAATGTTGGTCTGTTGGTGTTCAACGCGCAGCCAACACTCACGAAGAAGCTTGAGGCCATCTACAACGTCAACGGTAGACTGAAAATCCGGCGCGTTCCCGCATTTGTCTCGTCATGGGCTCCGTTGCTGGGTATGCTGCACCTTTTGGCCTGGAACCTGGATGGTTTTGGGCCGTTCGAACGCTTACGTGAGAACGACGAACTCTGGGCTTTGATGCTCCGCGCACAATCCGAGGTCCTCAAATTACCCCGCTTTGGGTGGGCAGGGTGGATTCTCTCTTTCCTGCTTGGCAGCTGGGCTACAGTGAGATTGAACCTGCCATTTATCGAAGGGGCGAAGCCGATGAACTGTATGGAGTTCAATGCCTTCCATCATGGCAGCAAGGTAGCAAAACAGGATCTGAGTACTCTGGAAGACGTACTATCAGATGGTGAGAGGGCAGGGAGGAAGATGGAGGCGTTGAGGGAGGTGGTAAGGAGGGCGACACAACTGCACTCCTGAATCTGTACCGGTAAGAAGGAGACGACTTGCAATTCTTCCTTGCACTGAGGACTATGCACATTGTGGCACATTCATCATCAAACGGCAATCAATTTTATTTGCGAAGTAATTCAGAAACGCACTGTATATACCATGGGTATCGTGAGTCAAGCCTCTAGCCATCTTTCGGGTTGGCCAAGCTCGTATTACAAAGGAAACATAATCGGCTTGTGCTATCAATGGCAAAAAGTAAGATTCATTCTTAACTAGGACGAGCGTTGGTCCGCACGGTGTGGGTCGACAAAGCCATGTTCTGAACTTAGCAACCCAAGACCTGTGCATGTTCTAGGTTGGGTTCCGTGGCCGCGGACATAAGCAGTCGACTTGCTCATGTCGAGAGATCAATGCGGATCATTCGCAGGATGCATTCCTTGGAAGCTCGCGTAAGAAAAGCTAAGGGTACTGTATCCGGCACAGTATCTGCAAGACCTGTCCAGTCCGCGTTTTTCGGAAACTGTCAGACGCCGCCAGTGTAGGGTCTGGACAGCCTGAAATTAATCATGTATGCTCCAAAGACTGCAGAGAGCCTAAAGTAGTTGTTTCAGGCATGGGCATCGTTGGGCATGTTCAATCGTGTGGGCATGATACTACGGCAGGTCCTTCCGTGCCCTTTCTTCAGGACAGGTGCTCCGGAGGAAGAAGTTGGATTGGTTGACGGCGACTTGTTATTACCAATATCAACTGACGGCTGCATACTACTTCCCATGGACATTTTGAGTGGCGATTTGCATCAAGACGTGGGCCTGTAGCGAGGTTAAATTGAGGTAACTCATCGAAACTTGGCATCCCACGTCCAATCCCTTTGTGGAAAGCATTCGTGCGATCCGATCTAAACTATCCCACACAAACGTTTTCTGTCAAAACGTTGAGGCTCAACAAGTTCCTACACTGAGCAGACGTTTAAAATTGTGGCAAACTCACCCATCAGCAATATGCCGAACCCTTCGCGGCTACTGCAGGTGAACAACATCTTACCGACCCCCCACGCCGCTTTGAATTCTCCCGATGTTGTACTAGTGGCGATCTTGTGCAACTGCTGTACGGTCAACAACTGACCAGATAGGAATAGGTCGCAGGTCGTACGACTCCAGCGACATGATGACCATCGTGTGTCTATCCACGCATAAGCTTCACAAATCGTCGTTATGACAAGCACTATTCAGAGGATTTACTGTTAAGAAACAGACACCAACACGTTTGCGTCTCAATGCGGCTGCTTGCGTCGTGCACACCAAGTGTGCGCTGAATGGGTCCAGCTATAGCAACAGTATTGTCTTGAGATCGCTGTGAACGACTGGTCTTCGTCGGGTGATTAGTAGATGCGTCTATTATAGCCGAGGTTCTATCCAGGCAATGAATATGCGTGTCGAACTACCTAGGTTGAGCATGTCTTGCCCTTGAAGAAACTATGGCGTTTGTTGGCGTTCTTGCACCTGCCGTCTCATGCATGACAGAGGCAGCGGCATGTTGTGGTGGAGTTTGCGCGAATTAAGGGAGAAAGCGGGGAAGCCATCATTGTGTGGGGTAATAGTGGCATTGGTCCAGACTCGGTGGTCGAATCCATCATGAGGCTGTGCATGCGTATGACTGTGAATGAGATGCTAACAACACATCTACTTTAACATTGGACTTTGCTTGTTTGGCTAGAAAACTACGCCTGGCAATCAGGCTCGGTGGTCTATTCCTTACTGCAGATCTACCTGGGTAGCAATAAATCAGTGTCATGCTAAATTCAGCAGGATGCAAAAGTCGGGTCAGGCAGCCTTTTTGGCGCTTGAGACAAACATATGAACTTTGCCGTTGGAATGCATCGAGATGTTGAGGCCCACAGCGGAAAACGAAGTGAAGTTTCCTTTCGCAGTCCACCTCGGCTATCGGCGTGGGGGGACGCAAGCAGGATCCACCGAGGATCAGGTACCACACCATGTACAGCTTCTCGGACCTGAAAGCTGGTAACAAAAGCAATATGGTACCATCACCTCGGTTCGCAAGTAGTGCCGTTGAAGCCGAGTGTCGATACGTTAATGGAAGTCTATAATACATACACAGTACCGTACAGCGCCTTCATCGTCCATTTCCAGCGTCGAAGTACCGATTGCCAGCAGTGTACCAGCCGGGGCACAGGGTAGTCCGCAGGCTTGTACAGAGTATTCTCCAGTCCAGGAGTGGCATATCCACGTGCTTATTGTGGAGTACCTAGGTAGGAGATTGTGATCTCTCTCGATGTAACGTGAGGTCAAGAGAGGCTCATGATTAGAGCTAAGCTCTGACCAGAGAGCGCCACTCGAATGCGTGGGGGCAATTGAAGCTTCTCCACTCGCCAAAGGCCTGTCATGACGAGGCGATTTGCGGAGAAATACGGTCTGTCTTACCTGTTGGAATTGGGATTTTAGTGACGCTGTCTGGTCGTGTGACAATGCCGCCTGCTTGCCCGGTTCCTTGCCACGTTGCAAACGCTTTTCTCGTCTGTTGCACCCACTCTTCCGCATGGATTTGTTAGTCAACGCACAATGACTGGGACCACGAAGAGAACGAGGGAATGGCAGGGCGCGCATTTGCGGAATCAGATGATGCGAAGCGGCGAAACCCTCCATTCCCCACCCCCACACTAAGATCCTCGAAAGGCATCCACCAACACTCATTCGAGCTCGCTAGGTTCTCGGATCGCGCGAGCGGTGGCAACCATTGGCCTATAAGCGCACAGCATGCGACCCAAAGATCGTCACTAGGCGTGCGCTCTCGCTCGACCACCGGCCAAGTTCCGATGTCTCGCTGCCGCTGTGCAGTCGGCAACGGAAAAGCAGACTGTGCTGCAGTCAATATCATACACCTTCTCGATTGGCCATCCGTACGAACCGGTTATATGCAACCAAGAATGTCTGACATTGGCTGCGATGATCATCGCCCCTTTGACTTATCCACTTTTGCGGCTGCACTCCTGGTCTCATCCCTTTGCCTGTTCATCCCGAGATCCCAGACTGACCTAGACGTCAGCTGGACCCCCACACTTGGTCGTCAAGCGGAACGTTGCTCCATCCTCCGTTTGCATTGTATAAATATCTGGACTATTCTCGGTAGGTAACCAGACTACAACCATTGACGTATCCCTTCCGTTCGTCGCGCTTCTTTCCGAGTTGTTCTTTGTCAAAAGTCTCTGCGTTGATCTGCAACCATCAAGCCGTATATAAGTCACCATAGTCCCATTCTGTCAACTCTGTTACCATGTCACCGCTCCTCGACGCACCCTCAACTCCGGACAGCTATTCTTATTCAACCGAATCCTATCAGCCTATACAATCCGCATACACTATGAGCAACAACTCCGCCAGCCGAGCGCTCGTTGCCGGAATTTACGTTCCCACTGTAGCTTTTTTCGATCCGACAACAGATGACGTAGATGTCGAGACCGTCGCAAACCATGCTGTGCGGCTTGCAAAAGCTGGTGTCGCCGGTATTACTACGCAAGGTTCTAATGGCGAGGCCGTCCACCTGTCCCACAAGGAGCGCGACCTCATCACCAGCACCACGCGCAAAGCCCTCGACGACGCCGGTTACGATCATATGCCGGTCATTGTCGGTTGCGGTGCCCAATCGACAAGAGAGTGCATTGAACTTTGTGAAGAAGCAGCCTCCGCTGGCGGAGACTACGCCCTTGTTCTTCCTCCTGCCTACTATCAGGGACTGTTTTCCAAGGATACTGTCAAAGAGTTCTTCAGAGACGTCGCCTCTGCTTCTCCAATCCCTATTCTGATTTACAACTACCCCGGTGCCGTCGCCGGTTTGGATCTCAACTCAGATGTCATCATTGAGCTGGCTCAACATCCCAACATTGTTGGCTGCAAGCTGACTTGCGGCAACACTGGCAAATTGAACCGAGTTGCTGCAGCTACAGATGCTGTGACCGTCTACAATTCGGGCTCGGGCTTCATGTGCATGGGCGGTTCCGTCGACTTTACCCTACAAACCTTGGTTGGAGGGGGTTCCGGCATCATCGGTGGGATGGCCAACATTGCACCAAAGACATGCGTGAGGTTGGTTGAATTGTTCAAGGCTGGCAAGTTGGCGGAAGCTCAGAAGCTCCAAGCTATCGTTGCCCGTGGAGACTGGGCGGCGATTCAGGGAGGTATCATCGGCACCAAGGCAGGCCTTGTTGCTCATTTTGGATACGGAGGGTATGCTCGCAAGCCCCTGCCGAGGCCCTCGAAAGACGAGACGAACAAGTGGCGCGAGGCGTTCGATGAGCTTGTGAAGACCGAGAACTCCTTGTGAGATCTTGTGCGGTTCACGCAGTATATTTTTCGGGCTTGCTGATGGCTAAGTGTAGCCATGTCCGATCACGTGTTTTTGACCGCTTTTGCATAGCAGTGGTGGGAGGTCTTTTGTAGCACTTTAGCGTCACCTTTCCTGCAATCAGAATTGTGTCAGTACCGACTCTTAACGTGCGTTGTGCAGGTATTCAATACCGTTCACAGACTTGCTGTAGCCCTGAGATTTTAGTGAAGCTCAGGTCGAAGGTTGGATCCCAGCAACAGTCCACCTAGATGATTCTTTGAGACACAGACCACGATTTTCTTTGTTCTATGTGGTAAGTGCCGTAAGTTCTTGACCTTAAGGTCTCAGCCTTACCAAGCAGGAGATTTGTGATTCAACAATATTCTTTGGAGAACTCATAGTCGAAATAAATCGTAACAGTCTAACCTGGTCTAGAAACATTCTTAGTATCTGACTCGTACGCAGGGTGAAAAAGTCGCTCGTGGTTCTTCTCGCATTTAGAACACTGTATTTGTCACGCTCGGCGCTGTGACTTGGATGCTGATAGTCTAGAATTACGAATAACTTTGGATTCTATGACTTGGATTGAGTCGGCCATAGCGAGAGCGAGCACGTATGGGGAGCCTTGAGACAGGTAGTTTTGCTTGCATTTCTCACTTTTTGATTGTACATGATGTGAAGAGCCTCGTTTTGGCCATCAAAGAGCAGCATTCAAAAAAAGCTACTGACCATCTCCCCGATCTAACACCAAGTCGTCTTCCGTATCAATTTCCTCAAACTTGACCTCGATCCTGTCACCTTCTCGTCTCCTTGTCAGGCTAGTGATGTAAGCTTTGTCTTCTTCCTCATTCCCAAATTCCTGGTACACTCCGACTTCGTGCCTGTAGTACTGAGCGTACTTGAGGGCCGTACCTGTCACGAAGATGACTTCGAGGTTTGGCAGCGAGTTCGTCATCGACTTGGAGAAACGCGAACGCCATGCACTCGGATAGTCAGAGAGTACATCATCACCGATCTCAACCTTCGTAATGGCCCTTCTCTGAGCAGCCATCAGCCTTGTCACTGAGTTCCTCGTGGACAGAATTCTATAGTCGAGCATGAATATGTTTTGCTGATATGAGGTGAGAGCTGTTTCCGAGTAGACTTGGCGGCTAACTTCAGGAAGATGAAAAGCTGCAAGGAGCTTGGTGCCCCTATGGCGACTACTGTCTGGTCCCAGCTTAATTGCACAGCCTTTCACGTATTGATCGTCTGGTAAGACAACTAGCTGGCCACCCATCGCGAGACTCCAGATTTGATTTCTGATCTCAGCTGGCAGATGGAGGAGTGGCGACTCGGTAGCGTTACGCTTTGCGCTATCAAATGATCAGTGATCGAGCCCAGCATTCGTAGTGCTTATACTTACATGGCCACAAAATGAGCTGATGTATTTTCGAGGTTGAGTAGACCATTCCGGTATCGCTTGACGCGGTAGGTGCTGGCTTGTTCAGTCGCGGTCGCTAAGGGGCTGTTTGTCGTGATCTGGGTCTTCTTTGATTTGCTCCTAGTGACTCTCGTGGCGTTCGATGGTGTCTTTGCAGTCGCTGCGGGTTGTGGTTTGCGAGGCGCCATGGTGGGCGGCGCTCGAGACTGAGTAACGGAAGTAGTGGATGTAGGTAAGAAGGAGTACTCGATTGCAGTAGTGTGGTTTTAAGCTGGGTCCGCCAGAATAAAAGCTACGTCACTGCTCACGGTGAGAGAAAGCGCGTAGGTGAAGGCAACCAGTTCTTCGGATACCTTGCATGCGGCTCCCGCGCCGGCACCCTAACTGTGTTCACATTGATACTTCTTCTGGAGCTGAGTTGAAGGTAAGAGGCCGTCTCAGCGCTTGTCAATCCCATAGTGAAACCGGTAAAATTTATTTGAGCGCGAGATCCTATCAATAACCCAGCTTCACTCCGAATCTGCACCGTCCAACTCAGAGTCCTCGATCATCTTCATGAAGTCAGCATGAGCGAACAGGAGAATGAACCGTAGAGTCTAACGTACCTCCATGCAGTGATTCACGTGCTCAAACACGGGTTTGACACCCGGCTTGGCTTCCTTGAAATACTTGGTGATGGTGTTGATGTTTTCTTCGACAAGGCGGTCTTGTTCCTCCTCATCGAACATGTCCACGGTGCTAAAGCTGTATCTGAAGGAATAGCCGACTTCGATGACGACCTTCTTGACGTTCGGGAATACTTCGATGGGGAATGCACGCGGCATTGGAGAACCACAGTCGGCCGTGTTCATCCGGCCGAGCATGCGCTCAGCTCGATGTGTGATGACGTGAACTTCCGCGATCAGCTTTTGCTGAACCGGAAGAAGATGACGGGCCTGAGCAAACGCCTCTTCTCTTCCAAAACGAAAAGAATTGCTTGCGAAAGGGACAAGTGCAGCCTCTACGTAGATCTGTCGACAGACTTGTAGAAGGGCGTGCGAACCCAGCGGACAAGTGTCCAGGGCAATCGATGTCTTCTCTTCCATGTATCGACCTCTGAGCGTTTCGACGAAGATGACATCGAGGACTCTGCCGCCAAGCGCATACTCCCAGATGTGGTTCCTGACTTCCGGCGGTAGTTGAAGCAGTGGCGTGTTCGAGTTAGTCGTGATTCTACATATGGTTAATGACCACAGCCAAGAAAAAGACTGCAGCTGACTGAACTTACGCATCCAAATGTGCTCCGGACATGCGAGTAACGTCAAGCAAGCCGTTCTTCAGCCGGCGAAGAGAGAGGGGTCCAGACTTTGATTCCCAGGCGCGAGACCAGACAGCATTGACGAATGTAGCCCTGTTTCTGGAGTTTGGTCGTAGTGAGGTCCTCTTCGGTGCCGTTGTAGTGGTGGTGGTGATGATTTGAAGAACGTCGAGAAGATACGTGATGGCTTTTGAGTCTTGAGGGATGCTTTCTAGGCTTCCTGTTTCCATCTCTCACCCAGAGACGTTCATAGTATGAGCTCTTATGAACCGACTGGTCGCGGCCACCAACTCACTCACTTCAGCACCCTATCATCAAGCAGCGACCCTCTCGAACTTGACCACCAAACGTGGGTCGTGTTTCGACCATCGAAGCCTGAGTCTGCCTTCCTGCTCAGTGCAGTCTGCATCCTCGAGCTCAGAACCACCGCAAGCCCACTTGTCACAATCACGAACGACGCCTGTGTACCGAACCTCAACTCGAAGCACTCGAAGACCTTCAAACTTGTCGATTGGGAAAACGTCGCCCAGTCTTCGAGGCACAAAGCCTCGACTCTCGACCATGTATTTCGCCTTCCAGGTGACGAGGTGAACCTCCGTGATGGCTGTCTGTTGAGCCTTGTTGAACTTGCCAAGCCATGGCTTGAACGCGTCTTCGCTACTAAATCGGAACTTGTTGAGCCTGAAAGGGAGCAGTCTTGTTTCCGAATGGATCTGACGACAGGTTCGAAGCAGGGCGAGGCTGTTCTTCTGGGCGGTGACATTCGTGATTGCAGTACCCCAGGGGATCTGCACTTTACATTTGATGTCGAAAGTCGTGTCTCCCAGCACCAATGCCCAGATGATGTTTCGAAGTTCGGCTGGCAAAGCAAGAAGAGTGGCGGTTCTCAGTGTTGGGACTTGAGGATCATCATCGTTGAAGCGTGCCGCTCTCGAACATGAGTCGTCTTGTGCCATGATCGAAGAGAAATCTCAGACAAGGGCCTTTTGCTTGAAAGTGCAGCATCAAGGCAAAGGTATTTGTAGTCAGCCTTATGGCGTTATCTTTAACCATGATAAAAAGAAAACTGTTGACCTATGTGTGCACGCCAGGCTGGAGAATCCGAAAGCAGTTTCGGTGGCTAAGCTGAAAGTCGAATAGGAGGTGGGTCCAGCGATAGCTGAGAATGGTGGTTGCTGATGGACTCGAATCAACAACGCAGCTCGCTGCTCCAGACCCAGATCTGACCGGCTTTCCCACGTGGCACATCAGCACGCATTTTGCGCCAGCTTTGAATATTTTCCCCGTGAAGAGGCCGTATTGGCACGGTCTGGACTGCGACAAGCGCTCACCGCAATCCGCCCTCGCTCTACTTTCTTCTTTTCAGCCGCAGCAAGCTGACTCGTATGCTGACCCTCCAGTGCCTTGATCCAGACAGCATTGTACCGGTTAAAAATCGTCTGTATACGAGTTCGTGGACTGGACAGATAGATATGTCGCTAATGGGAAGGAAATGTTGGTGAAACCCTGGATCGTGCGCGTGAAACCAGGGTCCACTCCGCAACTTCAGCAATGGCCTTGCTAGATGTTTACATCACCATTGTTGTGACACTCCACTACCCTACACAATGGCGAATCTAGACGTGTTGCTGCTGAAGGGCGCCACTTCAGAGAATCCTGAAGAGGGTCTGGCTGAATTGCGCTACTCGATCCTTACAAAGGGCATACCCGCCAACAGCGAGGGTATGGTGAGTTTCCCACAACAAACACCATAACAAGCTGCAAATAGACCCTCGACATACACTCTTCGGAGTCTTAACTTGCGTTTTGGAATGTTGCTGATAGTCAGTGATGTAGTCTGAGCTGCGCATCTACGTATGGTTGATAATGCTCAATGCGCCCCCACTGCGCACCGATGTTTACCTCGACCTCGTCCGACAAGGCGCATCGCCCGCGCACGCCAAAATCCAGAACGACACCTTCCGTACATTTCAGGGAGATCCGCTCTTTCGGCGACGTGTTACGCAGAACAGCATCACGCGTGTGCTGAACGCGGTCGCGTGGAGGCTCAACGATGCGCACGAGGCGCGAGTGAACGGATGGCAGTCCCCGCCAACTCTGTCTGAGTTTGGGGGCAGCCCAGATACCTCGATCATGTCGCGGCACTCTTTCAGCACTGCCCCTGGTACACAGACGAACGCTTCGACGACAAACGACGCCGAGCAGATTGGCTATGTCCAGGGCATGAACGTGCTATGCGGGCCCTTCCTCTACGCTGCGAAGGGCGAGGTCGAGGCTTTCACTGGTTTCGAGCAGCTCATCACACGCGAATGCCCAGGGTATGTGCGTGGCTCCATGGAAGGCGTACACAAGGGGCTGGCGCTGGTTGATAGAGTGCTAGAGGTGGTTGACAACAAGCTGTACCAGCACCTGATGGCACACCGTATGGAAGCAAAGATATACGCCTTTGCCTCGGTGCTCACCATGTGCGCCTGCACGCCTCCTCTGCCTGAGGTTCTACAGCTCTGGGACTTCTTGTTCGCTTATGGACCGCATCTCAACATCCTGTGCATCGTGGCACAGCTTGTGTTGATTCGAGGAGAGATTCTGAACAGCCCAAGGTGGGTCCAAGAAACATTTCTTGTAACGATCACTGCTAACACTTCCACAGCCCCAACCAGATCCTTCGTAATCTGCCCGGGCTTCAGGCGAGGAGAATTATCGATGTGGCCGTGAGCTTCTCTGGCCAGATCCCTGAAGACATGTACGCAGAGATTGTCAGCCACGCGAAGTAGAGCGGCATTGCATTGGAGGCCAGAACGGACGAAAGCCATGATTTATGATAGTACGACCAGACGATACCCCACATGACACCAGATAGTTGGATGAAGAAGCAATATTTGTCTCACTAGTTCTGTGTTTCTTGAGTCCACCACACTTCTCACCATTCTTACCTTCCTGTCTATCTCACCCCATCTTCATTATCATCCTCACACAAAACATGCCTGCAGAATGCGCAGTATGCCTCTTGCATCATCACAACGACAGCATCGCACGCACTACTCCGCAAGATTAGTGAAAATTCGTCTGAGGTAGCGTTTTTGCTATACTGAGCGCATTCGCGTCACCCTGCCGCCTCAACCCACGCAGCGACGCAGCTGCCCCTTCCTCGCAACACCAACAGTGCCTTACCTCCAGCTTCTCCCAAACCCGCCAATCCCTCAACACTCTCACCAGCACCACGACAACGCCTCACTCACCGCGACCAATCCACCACGCCGCACAACCACGCCCAACAACCTTCAATACACAGATCAACCTGAATAACGAATCTATCCATGCCAGACCGCCCGCTCTCCTGCGAAGACAGCGCGCGCCCCAACCCCCCAATGCCATGGCCCTTCTACCTAACCAGCACCCTCGTCCTCCTCCTCTTCCTGCTATGGGGTCTCTTCATCCTATGGTTCTACGCATGGAAAGTGTGTCCCCTCTCTCTTCCCCTCTCCCACCCTCTCCCCGCGCCTACCTATGCTCCCCCTCCCCGCCGCATCCATCCAAGGGAGCGCTAATAGCTGACCAGCAACTCGACCAGATGCTCACGCGGCACGAAGCGTACGCGGGGAACCACGACAAGTGGATGGAGGCTGAGGAGCGGTCGAAGAGCATGAAGGATGATTTGAAGTTGCGGCAGTTTTTGAGGGGTGAGTTGGGGGTCGTGGAGGAGAGGTTGGCGGAGAGGGTGGCGAGGGGGGAGGTGGTGGAGTAGGGGAGGATTGTGAGGCGCGGAGGGGGGTCTGTGTGGTGTGAAAAAGGTGGTATACCACGACGTCGATGCAGAAGATGGGGATCAATAGGATAGAACACGGGTATTGCACAACTAACAACTTTCTCCACCTCCACCTCCTCATTTCCCCTACGCTCAATTACCCTTCCTCTTCCTCTTCTCCCTCTCATAAACATTCTTCTCATACCCCTCCTCACCCTGAATCTCAGCCACCAACTTCTTATACTTCTCCTCATACGCCCGATCCTTCTCCTTCTTCTCCCGCAGCGTCTCGCGCGCAATGAAATTCGCATCCTTGCGCAACTCGCGCATCGCACCCTTACGCTCACGCTTGTACTCCTTCTGCAGCTTCGCGCCATCCGCGCGCTCGCGGTCCGCATCGTAGTGCTTCGTGGGGTCGAAGGACTCTTCGAACTTGGGGATGCGGCTGGGGATGGGAAGGGGGCGGTGGAAGTGCAGTGTTTGCGGGCGGCGGGCGAGTTTAGCGGCGTTGAGGCGCGTGAGCAGGTTTTGTGTTGTCGAGGTTAGGTGGGCGCTGCGTAGGGCTGGGAGTAAGGGGGTGAAGATCTCCGTGAAGGCGGGGGAGCTGCTCCAGATGTCGGCTGCGCTGAGGATGTTGCGCGTGTGGCTGCTTAGGAGGGCTTTGGTTGCGTGGGGGGAGCACAGGCAGAGCGAGGTGTAGCGGATGAACTCGGGGATGTAGCGCTTGGAGAGGGTTTGGTACTGCAGGCATAATGCGCCGATGAAGGCTCCGGTTGCGATGTCGCTTGCTGATGACGGTGTGGTCAGGCCCATCCACCGCGCCATCAGGGTCACGGCGGGGGTGACGACCTGGTGGAAGTGGTCGGACGTTGGGTAGATGGAGCCGATGGCCGTCAGCAGCGCCAGGTCGCCTGGCGTGGGCTGGTTGGAGAGCTGGAAGGCTTTGAGGTGCTTGCGGAACTGCGTGGCGATCTGCACGGGGTACGAGCGCGAGATGGAGTGGATGTGGCGGATGATGGACTCGATGACTGACAGCGGTGCTGCGGGTGTCTGGTTCGACAGGTATGCGACGTGGTCGACGAGCGCACAGGCAAAGTCGGCGAGCTTGTTCTTGTTGTCTTCCTTCAGACCAGCGTGGTACAGTGCTCGTATCCTCTGGATAACTGTGGAGATATCGCCCGGCGCAACCTTCTTGAAGACTTCGAGAAGTTCCTCGTGCGAGCGCGGACACGGGTATGTGTATGCGAGTTTGGATGATGCTGTGTCGGCGCCGATGGTAAGAACGCCCTTGACAGCCTTAGACTGGGCTTTGGGCTGCTCGACGACGTCTTTCAAAAAGTCGGCGTCGTCCTCGTCCATAGCCATTGTGTCGTCAACCTCAGCATCACTATCAGACTCTTCGTCCGAGATGTCGGCCTCGGAGTCTGTAGCCACGAGATCGTCATCCAGTATGAAGTCGTCTTCGTCGTCAACACCAACAGGCCTGCTCTGCCCCGGTGCTGGCGGCGCAGCAAGACCAAACTCAGCAGCGTCGTCGTTGACGTCGGACATGTCCTCGTCGTCATCTTCGACCTCCTGCTTCTTGGCGGGCTCTTCATCATCACTGGTAGGCTCGCCCCTCATGCGCTTCTGGCGCTTCTCTTCAAGCTCCTTCAAGCGATTGGCTTCCTCCTTGGCCTTCTCCTCGGCCGTCTTTGTGCGCTCGGTGGGCTTCGACCGCTCATCGTGCAGCATCTCGCGCACGCGGCGATCGTACTCCTTGTCCTTGCCGACCTGTGACATGTTGGCCAGCAGCGCCGCTCGGTCAGCGTTCATGCCGAAGTCGTTCTGTGCGATCTCCTTGACCTTCTCAGGCTCGGGCTTCTTGTTGATGTGGCCCCTCAGCGCGGCGAGGACGTCGTTCAGATCTTTGTCCAGCTCCTCCCTCAGCTCCTCGTCGTCCTCCTTGGCTTGCTGGCGCTCGTACTTGTGCAACTTGCTCTTGGCAATGACCTCCTTCATGACCTCGGCCTTGCTCTTCTTGCGCTCAGGTCCATCCTCTGCGCCGTCTTCTTCAGCGTCGCCCTCCTCGCCGTCTTCCCTCCTCCTCTTCTTCTTCAAAAATCCATCTTCACCCTCGCTGTCGCTGCCACTGACACTCGCAGCGTCGTAGTCCTCCTCGCCAATCTCGTCGTCAAACTTGAGCGTCTGCCCACCGTGCGTAAGCTCAACCTCGCCCTCGCCGTCTTCAAGATCAAACACATTCCCACCACGCTTGCGCTGCTGCTCGCGCTCGAACCTCGCCATCATGCGGTCGTCGAGCGACATAGTAGGATCATTCTCACCGATCCGGCGATCGAGAATCCCACCCGTTTTGTTCTTGCGGTTCATCTCCGGCAACAGCGTCTTGCGGCGCGTCTCCTCGCCCGCGCTCTTGGTGACGCCCGGCCGCCCGAGCACCTTTGGCTTCGCGTTTGTGGTTGCATATTCGAATTTCTGCGGGCGCGAGAGGTGCTTGAACTCGAAGGGGTTGAAGGACTCGCGGATCGAGGCGAGGGCCGAGGCTTTCTGAGCGTGGTGCGCGGCGGATTTGTTCTGGGATTTCTTCTCTTTTTTCGACTTTTGCGGGCCCGTGAGCCCTTGGTCGCGCAGCGAGGCTTTGAGCCGTTTGAGTTGTGAGGGCGGCATCTTGACCGACTGAAAGCAGAACGAGCGTGCCGAAGCGAAGGTGAGTCTCAGAATGAGCCTGGTAGTCGCCGTGCAAGCTCGAGGGTGTCGGTAATCCGCCATCCAGAAATTGTTCACAGTGGGGCTTGACCGCCTTCCTTATCCGCTCTAGCATCCCAGACCCCTGCTCCGGCGCATCACCGCTCGCCGTAACCACGCGCAGCAGCACGCCCACAACCACGATACACGGCATGCAATGAACACGTTGAATCGACTCGAAGTCCACTGTAGATAAACATGGCTCCCAACATCCCAGACCACTACCTCTGGCTCGGTCTCGGTACACCTCCCTCTCATTCTCCTCCAACCCTCACCACCCCTCCCAAACCATCCACTAACCAAACCACTCCCAGGAATATTCACCTACCTAGCCACGACCCACGTCTCAACCTCCCTGCACACCCTCCTCGCCCTAACAAAAATCTCCACCCCAACAACCCCCTCCAGCACCCCCACCACAGCCTCCACGCAAGCAGCCGCCATCTCGCCCTCCTCGCTCCTCCTCCTCAGCAACAGCACAAACACCGAAATCAGCACCTCGGCCACCTCCCTCATCTGCGAGCGCTTCGCCGCCGATCCCGCGGCGCGGCAGGCGCTGGTGCGCGACTTGAAGAGCGGGGCGCCGGGGGTGAAGAGGAGGGCGAGACGGGCTGTTGCGCTGCTAAGGGGGTTTGGCGGGGTCTATGGGTTTGGGTATGCGTGTGCGGTTTGGGAGGATTTGGGGTGGGGTGGGGAG
>SAUA01000214.1:0-30631 GCA_004335185.1 Phoma sp. RAV-16-625 | reverse complement strand
GTATTGCTGCCCCCCCCCGACTCTTGCTTGCTACGCGCCCGCGCCCTCGCCCTCGCCTGTCGCCCTCGGTGCCTCGTCATCCGCATGCCGCCCGCGCATCAACTGCGCATGTCTTGACGCGCGACTGCGACAACAACAACAACAACGACGAGCCTCGCGCCGCCCTCTGCGCCCGCTGCAACATCGCGCCACACCCAACAGCAGCAGTAGCAACAATGACGGCCGACATGTCGCAGCCATGGCTCGACGATTTGAGCGAGGAGTGGGTACCGCAGCAGTCGACCCCGCCCGTCGACTCGCCCATGCCTGCGCCCTCGCCCGCCGTTCACAGCGCACCGCCCAAGCCGCGCAGTCGCCTTCCCCGCCTTAGGCACTCGTCCGGCTCCTTCTCAGAGATGCAGCCGCGCAGTGACCTACAACCCACCAAACAGCGAAATGCCCTCGCCGAGCGCAGCCACAGCGACTCCAACGTCGTCTCTCCCGCCGCCTCGCGCAACGTCTCCCGCGCCGCCGACCCCGCCCACCATGCCTCGCAGTCCTTCACCACCGACTCGCAGGGCTCCATCCTGTACGGCACCGTCGCCCACAACACAGTCGCCATATCGTCGGCCAAGGCAAACGGCCACTACGAGACCCCCGAGTGGAAGCGCCGCCTGGTCAAGGGCGAGGGCGGCGAGCAAAAGGACCTGTTCGGCCCCTCCGGCCTCGAGAACATCTTCGCCAAGCCAGCAGGCAGCCCCTCGGAAGCCGCCGTCCCTCCAAAGCGCAAGCTGGGCATGTTGCGCGGCCTGTCTGCCATGCCCTCGAGCCCACCGCCCTGGCCCGCAGCCGCCAACGACTCGGAGCTCGACCAGTCCCTCTCGCAAACCGACAGCCAACTGCACCACCGACAAGATTCCCAGCAGGAAGCCTCCATCGCCGACGAGGACGAGTCGCTCTCAGCAGCACTGCAAGAACCCGCTCGCACCGTGAGCGGCCAGATCGAGTTCGAGAACGAGCAGTTCAGCCCCGTCTTCATCAACACTGAGCTTGAGATTGGGCAGACCCCGGATCCTGCCCTCGCCTTTCGAGGCTCAGAGCTGGCCAACAGACTGCGCCAGATTGGCTCGCCTCCGCCTGACCACCACGATTCGATACCCGAAGAAAGCTCGCTGAACTACACGCGAGAAGACTCGTCCTTTGCCCGCATACAAGACGACTCGCTGCCCGAGGGATTGCCAGCCGGCACGCCAGACATTGCCGACGTGGGGCGATTCGTCGAACTTCGGAGAGGCGGCTACTCTCGAGAAGGCTCCTTTCGGAGACGGCCCTTGAGTCCCTCGCCTGAGCGCGCGCCTACAGCACAAGGCACAGCTCGCAGCAACCTCTCGGCCCAGACAGCCATAAGGGATGTTCAACCCGCCGCAAGCGACTCAGCCATTGTCGATGACGAAGACATGCCAAAGACCCCCCATCGACGAGCAAATCTCCTGAGCCCTGATCGAGCAAAGAGCTCAGGTAGTCCTCTGAAGCTGTTTGGCGCACATGACACCTTTACAAGCAATCGGCTAATAAGACGACTGAGTCAGTTGGAATACAAACCAGACTCCACCACCTCGAGCAGCGTACAAGACAGCAAGATTGAAGCCGCCAGACCGGTGCAGAACAAGTCCAGACTGACTTCAGTTGAAGAAGTGAGTGTCGTCCACAGCGGCCTGTCTCACTTGCCGGAATCCCAGCAGCCATCGCCACGTCGGGTGAGTGCCTTTGGACAAGGTCAGCTTAACAAGTACCAGTTCGACGCCGACTACTCCGTCTTGTCCTCGGAAGTTTCAGATGCCCAGGATGATAGTGCGCCTGAAGATTCGCCCACAAGTGATGTCGCTCCTCCTGGCAGTCGCCCACCCTTCAAGTTCCAGCTCGATGAGTCACCTACGCGCGGATCGTCGCGGACTACAAGACAGTCTTCGCGACATGTGTCAAATCCATTCAGAGCGGCAAGCCGATCAGGTCCACAGTTCAAACGACATGTGACCCGGCCAAAAGTGGAGGAAGAGCTGGACGAACATCAAGACTATGCGGATGGCAAGCGAGGCCCGACCTCGCCCTTCAAGAACCCGACACCCAAGCGTCGAAGGACTATAAACTCCACTCTTGAAGAAAGTGAAGTCGTCGATTCCCACAGCGAAGCAGGACGCCCCGTAACCCAAGACTCACATGAAGCAATTCAAGCAGTCATCGCGCAAAAGCACCAAGACAATGATCACGGAGTCCCCGTCCACGCAGCAAATGCGGACATTCTAGCTCGACGACATATTCTGAGGCCTCGGAACCCAACCCCCAGCCAACGCAGGCGTGAAGAAATCGAGGCCGAAATCATGGAGGCTACGGAGGCCTTTATGCAGGCTTCCCCAAAGCTGAACACAATACGCGAACAGCTAGAACCATCTCTGGTATCAGACGACAGCGAGGAGCAAGACCGGGCAACTGCAGTAGCGAATGAGGTGGCTATGTTCACGATGAAGCGGCAAGCTATGCGAAACCAGAACCGCAAGCGGTCTGTGACCACACAAGACTTCTTAGATGAGGCACTCAAAATCATGAACTTCATCCGTACAAAAGGCAGACCTACCAGTGGGCTTGGAGATCTTGAAGAGACGGATGCCGAGTTCAGCATACGGGAAGACGCGAGTGAGCAACCTTCAACATCACTAACGTTCGAACGACCGCCCAGCCGGGAAGGTCACCGTTCTGCCTGGCGAGACCCCAACAAGCGTGACTCTGACCCTAGTGTCATCACACATCTGCGAAAATACGAAGAGAAAGAGTCGGATACCTTTTTAAATTCGTCCCTGAACTCTGTTAGGATCTCGAGAGTGAAAAGCACAGCGCCGCCGGAGGAAATCAGCATAGTTGTTGAAAGGAACGATATCCGAATCACGGACCATCGCAGTCGGCCGTTTTCACCGGACGACAGCGAGTACGATCCCAATGGAGCCCGGCCTCAAACTGGCCAATCCGCCGGATCGTCTCTGGGACACACTATCGCCACGAATGTATCACGCCGCTCTGATCAAGTTGCGACTCTTGCACCAGAGGCAGTGGCACACCTCATCCCACATCAAATTGCGGGCATGAGCTTCAACCGTGAGAAGAAGATATGGGTTCGTCAGAAGAGTCCTTCAAAAGAGCACCGCCGTCCTGAAGAGGATCACAGTAGTATGAACCAGAGCGAGGAGGATCCGTTTGGTAACATTCCGGATTTGTCAGTGAGCGAGACGAGGGACGATACTGCGCGAATAGAGTCGCCAGCATACCCTCAACCAACTGCAGAGACTCTCCTAGAAGATGACGAGGCTGGAGATGAAGCTCGTCCTATGACATGCGCAAGTTCAGTTCCTTCAAAGACCTCCAACAACTTCGGGTGGAGCTTTACAAAGACAGAAACACGAGCCACATCCTGCAGTACACAAGTTCCCCGTAAGCGAAGTGCCAACAAGGTCCAGCCACTTCCAACCACGTACGCCATCCCCGAGTCTGATGAAGATGACATCGAACACGAAATCCAGTACTTCGAGGGACGCGATGCGGCTATGTCACATGCGCCGCACGCCCGCGTTCGCGACATCACAATTTCATTCGCGGAGCGTGAGATAGGAGACAATGAACGACGACATACCGAACCTCCCCATCACTTTGGCCAACCTCAACGAGGCTTTTCAGGCGTATCGCAGTCGAGCAAACCCACATGGCCCAATGCGAACGGCACAAGCACACTGCCCAGGACGCGGCCAAATCAAAGACCAAGGTTCACCGGTGACGGCGATTTATCGATTCTGGAAGAGCTACCTTCTAAGAACTATCGCATGGAGCTCTCAATGAATGTCTCTGCACCCATTCTTGGGCAAGGCAAACAGGACACGCTATTTGTAGCACCACCGTCACCACTCAAGGGAGATGTCACCTTCATGCTCAGTGACTTGCCTGACTTCACTCTCAATCAGATTGACGAGTTTGAGCATCCAGATCGGGTAGTAGTCAAGCATGATGGCACTCGATTGTCCAATACACTCGAAGACCGTTATGCCCAGGGTACCGCCGAGCTTGTGAAAGCACTACAGGATGTTGAGCCAGATGAGCCTTACTGGGAGGATCTTCGCGAGATTGCATTGCGTGACAGGAACCTCGGCAGTCTGCACCGTCTCGATGAGCTGTGCTATCGTCTTGAAGAGCTTGATGTCTCCAACAACAAGATCAGCCAGGTCGAGGGCATCCCCTATGCCATGCGACGACTGAAAGCACAGAACAACTGCCTAACCGGACTCACCTCTTGGGCAACGCTGGGCAACTTGCAGCACCTGGATGTATCGAACAACGACATCGACAGTCTAGATGGACTTGCCGAGTTGGTTCATTTGCGAGTACTGAAGATTGACAACAACAAGTTGAAGTCGCTCGATAGTATCCTGCATCTTGATGGCCTCATAGAATTGCATGCTGGCGGCAACGACATCGACCTCGTGGATTTCGCACGTTCCAACCTGTAAGTTGCACTTTGTGTCGATCAGAGAACTCGCTGACGTGATTTTAGGAAATCTTTGACAGACCTGGACTTGCGCAAGAACCGCTTGCTGGAGATACGGAACGTACACCGTCTGTCGCAACTCCAGCACCTGAACCTGGGTAAGTCTTCTTTTCCTTATCGCACAACGAAGCTGACAGTCGTAGACGACAACGAGCTCGATGAGTTCCCGCTATCGGACACGCCGACGGAACCGTGCAAGCACTTACGATCCATTCGCATCTGCCGAAACGGTATGACACTACTCGATGTCGACCGACATTTCCCAAGACTCGAATCTCTCTACGTTGACGGCAATTCATTGACACACGTCTCTGGCCTCGAGCACCTTCGCCGCCTTCGCACCTTCTCGGCAAGGGAGCAAATTCTGGGCACTGACCAGGATGCGGAAACGTGTGTGAGCAACCTTGTCAGGAACACCGATGTTCACAACCTTTACATTTCCCTCAACCCAGCATACACTCTGGGCCTCACACAGCACCTCATGAACCTTCAACGTCTGGAGCTTGCGTCCATGGGTCTGAAAGAGCTGCCCGACAATTTCGGCCAGTTGACGCCAAATATTCGATCTGTGAACCTTAATTTCAACTCTATACGGGACCTCCGCCCATTGCTCAACATCAAACGACTAAGCGAACTCCTGCTGGTGGGTAACAAGCTCGAGCGTTTGCGCCAGAACGCGATGGTTTTGGGCAAGTTCTCATCTCTTTCGAAGCTTGATTGGCGTGACAACCCCGTCACACTTCGCTTCTACGCTTCAACCTCGGAGAACAGAATCATGTCGCTCAGGCAAAATCCAGATGACGAGCAGCTCACGGATCGATTCGTGCTCCCTAGAGGTGATATGGAAGCAGATGAGCAACACCAATCCCGACTTGACTACGAGACACGCATCAGACGCCGGGTCACCGAAATGATGCTGGCTAATCTTTGCCGGGACCTTCGTGAGCTCGATGGCTTACCCTTCGACAAGGCTCGTGTCTTGGTCAAGGACGACGTCTGGGAGCGATTGACCAGGCTTGGAGTCATCAGGCGCAAGCAGCCTGAGAAGACAAACGACGATATTTATTAGAGAAGGAAAGACAAAGCGCAGGTCGTTGTACGATTGATGATGTATTTTGGCAGGCATTAGTTTAAAACAACTGGGGTAGGCGTAAGTTTTGGCGTATATCATATATTTGGGACAGGACTTAGCGGTTTGGATACATTGTTTGGCCTCTGGAGTCGGTATACCTTGGGATAGCGTCACATACACGAGCGAGCATTTTGCTAGACGCGACTTTGAATCGCATGCTTGACGCGGGTTTCGTTTAGCAATTGTACATGTACGGATTGAAACTTGCCAGCTTTTTCCTCACAGTTTCGACGTGGCTCTCCCCCGCAATTGATCTGAGACGGCAAGTGACCGCTCGAGTCTGTGCGCCCAATCATGCCAATCAAAAAGGCCCTTTTCGACAGCGATCGTAAGAGCCCACAATTCTCCAACTCAACATGAACCTCACATAAACTCCATTATTCTTTCCATCTATCGTTGCAGCCATGTCTTCCATCTCCGAGGACGAAAGGGCGTTACAGCTCGCGCAGGCCGCGAGTGAGAGCCTCGCGTCTGGTGACTTGGCGGCCGCGGCTAGCAAGCTACGTGAGGCTACGAGCATCGCACCAGACAACGCCCAGATCAAAGAGGCGTGGGAAAAACTGAGGCAAGAGGAGGACAAGAGCGAGTTTCTGGCAATCTGCAAAATCTGGGTGCAGAGCAAAGACGAAGCCGACGGCGAACGCGCGTTGAAATCGATGAAAGAGCGGCCCTTAAAACAGAAAGAAGCGGAACAGGCAATGCAAATCCTCAACGACTTCAAAGACGAAGATGACGTTCTGGATCAAGTCACTGGCGAGCTTTTAAAAAATGTCGGTGCTCAGATGTGGCTTGCACGAGCCGTGCGAGAGCGTCCTACGAGGAGCTACTACGAGCTGTTTCCTCGTGGAGACGACTCTATTGACGGGCTGCTCAAAGTCTTACTCAACAGGAGCCTGTGGCCTGACGATGCCACATTTAAAACGAGCCATAGAGACGTTTTCCAACTCAGTCTTGCTATGATGATGGAGGAAGCGCTCGACCATCCCGAGCGTGCTATGAGAGGTGTCGCGCAGCTCCTGGCCCATCACGCAAACCACCTCGAGAACATCATCGACGCTGATAGCTTTGATGTCATTCTTGCTTCTCTCGATATCCGCTTGCCGAAGACCCTTCGTGACCAAGCCACGCTCGCCAGCATCAAGCTGTTTGAGCTCAGTCCAGAGACCGCGAAAGAATTAATATCGAAGTTCGTAACGCAGCGTGCGGAAAAGGGCGATGCAGATAACTTGGTTATTGCATTTTCAGCAGCTGCGGCCATTTTCCCAATTGCTGTCACGGCGGCAGCTGAACTTTTCCTTACAGACGGCTTCGTCAGTACGCTTGTTCCCGTGGTAGAGAAGAAGAAGTCCTACAAGCTGGTACAGGTGACGCTGGAGCTGATCAGTGCTGCATGTGTAGACAAGAAGTGCCGAGAGGCCATCAACCGGCACTGCAGGGACTGGCTGGATATGGTCGCAGATAGCCCCGACAAAGGACGAGCCAACCTTGCAGCGCTCATTCTGGTCAAGCTAGGTGACGAAGAAGCTCCTTCGGAGAATCCTCAGATCGTTACGCCCGCGAAGGTCGATCAGAGCGATCTGATTGCAAACTTCAAATCAATGGTCATCAGCACCGACGCTGGCAACAAACAAGACTCTGTCGAAGGTCTGGCCTATGCGTCCCTGCAGCCAAAGTTTCGGGAGGACCTCTCGAAGGACTCCCGGTTCCTCAAGCGGCTCATCGAAACAATGGGTGCTCCGTCGGTAGCAGGTAACATCATCTTTGGTGGACTGACTATCTTCGCCAACGTCACCATGTTTCTCCCGATACAATCTGATGAAGAGAAGCGTATGGCGCAACTCAAAGCTTATGCCAATGTCCAGAAGCCTTCGGCGCCAGACGATCTTCTCAACAACGACCATGCTACCGCAAGATGTCAGCGAGTCCTTGAAGCGGGCATTGTGCCGCTGCTAGTACAAATTTGCAAGAAGGGGTCGGCAAATGTACTGTCGCAAAGCAGCCAGATACTCTTGAATCTCAGCAACGATAAGAAAAGCCGGGGATTGATGACCCAACAAGGTGCTGTCAAGCTACTTATCATAACATGGGAGCACATGGCCTCGACTGCTGCCTCGTCGAAAACAGGCACAACGCCCTTCCCGCCCACTGCACAGCCAGTGACCGCACAAGCGCTTTCTCGCCTTCTTATCAGCGTCAATCCCGCACTGGCGTTCAACTCTGCGTTGCCACCCACCTCAGCAATCCGCCCTCTCCAAAGCCAGCTATCACGCACCGAGTCATCGACCTGGCAGCTCCACGCCTTCGAAGCACTACTCGCCCTCACTAACCTCGCATCCCTCGACGAAGCCACACAAAACCACATCATCCGCAGCGCCTTTGACACCATCGTCGACGACTTGCTGCTGAGCAACCACAGCATGCTGCAGCGCGCATCGACGGAGCTCGTGTGCAACCTCATGGCCTCGCCACACTGCATCGAGAAATTCGCAGACGGCTCCCCCCGGGCCAAACACCGCCTGCACCTCCTCCTCGCCATGACCGACGTCGAAGACAAAGCGACGCGCAGCGCAGCCGGCGGCGCACTAGCCGCGCTGCTGTCGTGCGGCGAGATCACAGTCACCCCGTTCCTGAAGCAGGAAAAAGGCATCGACTTCCTGCTGGGCTTGTGCCAGGACGACGACGAGCAGCTACGACACCGCGGCGTCGCGTGTCTGGAAAGCGTGGCCGACGTGCCCGCGGGAGTCGAGGCGCTGAAGCGCAAGGGCGCTGCAGCCACGGTCAAGACGGTGCTGCGGGAGACGCATAGTCCGTTCGTGCTGCGCGCTTGTGAGGATACACTGGCCAAGCTGGCACCTCAGTAGATTGAGCAGTAGACTGCGCAGCTAGACTGTCAGTGGAGGAGCGGTCTCGATGGAGAAAAGTGGTTAGAAAGCAACAAGCAAGCATAGCGTACAGCGTGTACAGTGAATGATACTACAATCATCTCGACCAAGTCCATTCCATAAGAGCATCTTCAAAACGTAGGATTAATCTATCAAAGTATTCTCAAAGCATTTCTCTCTCCCTACCTCTCCACATCCACACCAATCACAATCACACAAACTCCAAAAGCACCAAACAGCCCGCAATCCAACTCCGTTCAATCCTCCTTCTCAGACGCAAAGAAAAAAATCACCGTCCATCCACTGCCATCAACAGACCCACACGAGGAAGGCAGTAAACCACATCGTCGGCCACGCTACGCTACGCCACGGTGTACTCTACTAGGTATGTCGTGTAACCACACCACACTCGCTCATCTCATCTCATCTCCCCGCATGGCGCATGTCATTGATTCGTAAAGCATCTCAACAGATGATCTGATCTGACCTAATCGCATCGCATCGCATCGCGACTCCTCATCTCATCTCATCTCATCTCATCGCATCTCAGCGTCAGCCACGCACAGCCACTGCCTCGCGTCACGTGTTCGCTCTGATTCTGTGTGTTACACGATTGCTGGAGGGGGAAAAGGCTAGTGCAGGAGTGCTGCACTGTCCTGCAGTGTAATGTCATGCCATGCCATGCGGTGTCCTGCGACGTCCTGCAATGCAATGCAGTGTGAAATAACAGATGCGGTGGAATGGGGGAAAGGTGCTATTTTAGGCTTCTTTTTTCTTTTTCTTCTTTTACTTTTCGGTTGGCAGAGAATGGGATGACGAGAGAGGTGGTGAGCTGTAGTCTCTTACATGTGATACTCACTGTACCTACCACACCACAGCCAAAGGAAGTCGGCAGGAAAATGTGCGCAGGCATTCATATGCCTCTGTTTCACGTCAATATCCACAAACAGTATCTAAGGCCATCACTCAAGCCGACGAAAACGTCGGACACCGAGATGCATGTGCTTTCGGGCTTGACGCCCCGAGCGCTTATGTATGGACGTTGAATGGATCGTCGTGAAGGCGTGCGGCACGTGGGTGTGGATCGATATTGGTGCGCTAGACGGTGTGTGGGAAGGTGCTGCCGTGCGGTTGCAGATTGGGTCTGATGGGGGTGGATATTGTGATGGCGAGGAGAAGTTGTAAGCTGTTCGTCTTTGGCGTGTGAGACCATTGGTTGGTTCTTGTCGAGTCACAAATATCGCAGGAGATGCAATAGTAAGTTATGGTCTGCTGCGACGCTCAACAGACGATCACCCGCCCCTTCTGGCGCGTCCTCGTCTTGTCAGCATAGCACAAATCTTGCCCTCGGTTACGTGTGCTACTCAGGCTGATGTCAAGCGCTTACCTCCCGCTTGTCCCGCCGTTTCGACGTCGAAATAAGCAAGCAAGCTCCGTACTCTGTCCGTTCATGGCGAACAACGTCCAGCTGACCCGTCCTGCGACCCAGCAAACGCAGACCGCGTCACATCACGTCGCCGCGGGCCGCATGTACGTGGCATGTCTCTGATCTCGTGTATCAAGATTCGGCGGGATCCGAAGAATGCTGCGGTGTCTCCCAGGTCTCATGGAGAGACGGCCGTGTGACCACGCGATTATTGCAAAGTCGCTTCACGTTGTCGTTCAATCAGTCTGCCCAACTTTGTGGGGTAAAAGACATGCTGCAGGCAAGTGGGGCATCGTTGGCGTTCGTCATGCCACGGGATGCCGAACTTCTGGCGCACAGATGGCTCGGCGCGGAATCGTCTTTGCGTTCAAGCCGATCCGTTTCGAAACAAACCTTGTTCCGTTGGTCCTGCACCCTGGTCGAAGCGAAGCGCAGGAGTGCATGAACGACTCGCGAACGGTGCGACACGGGTTTCGATGCTTCAGGAAGGCTTACCGAGCCGAGTATTTGGCTGGCTTCTGACTGATTAGCCCGTGTCTGATCAGAGCAGATGAGGGCATGCTCATTCCGATGTCACTCTGTATCAGGAAGGGCTGCTGCACAAACGCTACGGAATGGACCCAGTACCGCGCAACCATCCGAAGTAGGTGTTGAAAGGGAAGCACATGTGATCATGACTTGCTTGTACTGTGCGATGCAGTGATACATCGATTCGAATATGTGACGAGTCCTTTCGACGACGGTACTGGTAAGAGGACGGTGGACAAAGTTCAGCCGTGCATCGATCCAGTAGTCCAGAGCCAATCAACACCCAACACCCAGAGCATGCTCAGCTCGTGACACCCACCATCATTCCAGGCACGGAATCCTGTGGTCAATGGCGCATCCCGGGCAGCAGTCATGGAACCGTGCGACTGCATGGGTGCGACGCTGTGCCGCCCAACCGTCAGATGAGATGTACAATCGTACATGTCGAACTGCGACAGTGAGCGCTCACTTGTTCGACTGCGGGCTGTGTGCTGCTGCCTGCTGATGCGCAAGGGGTGACCATGTTGGACTCTGATGGTAGGCCCGTCTAAAAGGGGTGTCCTGGCTCGATAACAACGCCTCTTAATTTGGATAATTGTTGGTCCCACAATGCCACGATTTGGTCCGGCAAGGGAGGGCGCAGCGCAGCCGTATCTGGAGAAGTGACAGCGGGCACTTGCGAGAGCCGCATCGTTAGTCAGGGCGGTGTGGACGACGCAAGGGAGCGTGAATGGATGCGCAAAGGGGTGAGTATATTGACTACGTCTGAGCCTCACGCTTTGCTGCTGTTTGTCAAAGCTGCTGCGTGACTGCCTAACTCGGTAAGCAGGTACCTACCAAGCGAATGAAGCGGCAATGACGGGCAAACGCGATCGCTCGGTGCACACATACACATCCGTGATGGCCTACAGGATGGAGCGTGTAGGGCTGATTCATAGTGGTGATTTTTTAAAAGGCGGACCAATAGCCATGTGGGTAGTGACATGCAGGCGTATGGTTGGTGTACTGAGACACCCATGTGATGAGGTGCATCGCTCGTCACTGCGTGCGGCGGCTCCAACACCGAGAGGGTGTAGTGGGGGCGTTGGCATACTGCGAATATGCGCACCAAGACCAGACAGGCTTGGGCGCTATTGCTGGTCATGTCTCAGTGCCATGTGTCGAGTCGCAGGGATGGGACATTCTCGATATGAGCGCAAGATGGGTGGTAACTACTGATATTGATAAAATGATATGCTGATAAAAAGGGTATACTAATTTTGACCGCGAGGTCCCAATCCGTTGAGATGGTGTAGGTGCCACCTCAGATCTAGTCGCTGACCCAAAAGACAGAAGGAGAATCTGGACCCGGCCAGCCTGAACACCATGCTGTACGAGGGAACAAAACCAATGGAGTAAGAAAGGGGGTATTGTCGCAATGAAAGTGACTTTTCCTGTGACCGCCCAGATGCTGAAACCCTTCCGTATGTCGACCCGAAACTAGTGTAGTGTTACAGTGTATGATCGCCCAGAGCAGAAGATGCAGCAGAATTAACAATTAGACAGCAAGAAAGGGTATCTCGCGTGAAGAGCAAGTGAAGCGCAAAAACAGAAATAGAAGTGCTGAAACAGAACATCCAAACCCAGTGCCGACGCGTCCTGGCACTGGCATCGTCATGTAAACGCCTAAGCAGAAGGGTAGCGAAGAATCTCCTCGCAGTTGGCATCGAAACGCATGCTCCAAAGGCGCATGCCTGTCATGAGCTTCTCGGTCTTTTCGAGCTCACGGTCGCGGCCAAAGATGGACTCGACAAACTCGCGACCGCTGTTCTTGCCCATGGAAACGGGCTTCTTCTCGCCGCTCTCCTTCTTGGCGGCCTTCCACATGTAGTCTTCGCACGTCTTCAGGAGTTTGGCGAAACGGATCCAGAGACGCTCGCCGCTCATGAGGAAGTCCTCAACCATCTCTGCGTTCTCCTTCCTGCGGATCTTGCTCATGTTCTCCTCTGCTCGCTTGACCTTGCCGGCGAGTTGAATGAGCAGGAGCCAGAGTTCGCCAGCCATCTCCGCGAGAGGGGTGGCGGGACCGTTGTAGAAGACGGTCCAGTCGTAGATCCATTTGCCGAGCGAGTTTGCGTCGAAGACGCTGCCGAGGAGCATGATGGGTTCTTCGGTAGGATCCCAGTTCTTGTAGGAGTAGCCTGCGGGTATGCCGGCGCGGCGCGCATCCTCTTCGGTCGCCTTGGACGCGGTCTTGGGGGCAGCGGCAGGGCGCTTCGGAGTGGTGGTTGGCGGTGGAGCGCGTGTGGAGTGGGAAGCACGTCGAGTACGACTAGGCTTGGGCTGCTCTTCAAAGATTGGGACCTGATCATAATAAAAGCGATCAGCATCCCCATACATGTCGTATCGATCGTGCTGCGTGTAGGGCGGCGGCGGGTGACGATAAATGTCTTCGTCGAGCTCGTAGTATTCGACGCCGTAGCCATCGTCGTAGAAGACTCGGTGGACGTAGTGCGCCGAGTGTGACGGGCGACGCTTCTTCTCGCGCGCAGAGGGCTTGCAAGGAGAGGCGTCTGTGTCGCGACGGGAACGGCGAGGGCGAGGGTGAAGGTACTCGTAATCGAAACCACTTACATATTCGGGCGTGACTCGCGGCGTAGGGTATGCGCCGCCCATTGAGGGCATGGCACTACGCGCCGAGGCATGCGAATAATGCTGTTGTGGTACGGCGGTGGAGGCGCGGCGGGCGTGGGCCTTGACCTGGGGGCTGGCGCGAGGGGTCGAGGGCATGCCGTAGCGCGGGGAGTAGTAGTTGCCGGCAGCGGCTGGAGACATGGGCGGGGTGGTGCGGTGGTGTTGGTCGTGGGGCATGTAGCCCGGGGGCGGCGTGGGGTACTGGGGGCCGTACATGTTGGCGGCGGGCGGCGATGGCTTCGAGTCGCGTCGAGTTGATGTCGCGGTGGAGGGGGATAGAGCCCAGGCCGATGCCTGCTCACCGTGGAATGCGCAAACCGAGGGCGGTCCTCCGTGTGCGGTGGCTGAAGAGGGAGGAGGGTGTGGAGAGTGGAGCAGCAGCGCAAGAGGAAAGGAAAATCCGGGCCTGACTACTGCACATTGGGTGGGATGGCGGGCGAGATGCTAGAGTGTGCCAGAAGGATCCCAAGCTGCGGATCCTGAGTCGAGTGGGGAGACGTGACGTCCAGAGTGCTTGGTAAGACGGGTTGTGTAGAGCGCAGAAAGGGTTCGAGGGCGCTCGCAGGCTGCGGGCTGTGCCTGCCTTTTGACCCGTCGCGGTGCGCGGACGAGCCAGACGCTAGCTACGCACCCCTGCTAGCGCCGAGGCTTCGTCCACCGACTTAGCGACTTCACGGAGCCCAAGCAACAAGACCCCTGATCCCTTCTAGCATTCCTCGCCTCCGGGTCAGGACGACGTTGACCTGCTGCTGCCTGTGCTGCCATACCTACCTATCAGTGCTGCCCAGGCCATGGCTCTACTGGCTCACTGCCTCTGCCTCTGACTCTGCGAGCATGGCGAGTGTGTCGACGGTGGCTTCGACTGGGCCACATGGGACGGCCCCTCGTTGATGCCTGACGCAGGATGGATTCATCCATTAGAGAGGGAGCGTGCAGCTCAGCAGGCCGTTTTGTTTGGGTGGGTACCATTGGGAACACCATGCCTCTACCTATTCTACCCACTCCCATCACCCATGCCCGCAACCCTGTCCGGCGCATCTGCTCTCCGTTCGCTGTTGGCTGCTGCATCAAGACTGCCGCAGTACTGTGTAAGCATACCGGTAAGCAGAACCAGACATGCGCCTTGCCCTTGACCAACACCCGCCGTGCCACACTCGACGTCTCTTGCTGGTGCCATGACGCCTGTCTCGGTTTTCAGCGTGTTTCGTTTGCTGCCTTCACCACACTGACCACACTGCCCACACTGACTGCACTGACTGCACTGACTGCACTGACTGCCTCCACCGGCGGTTTTCTGACACCCACGCATCCACTCGCCTCCGCTCCGCCCTCCAGAAGCAGCTTCTTTGGCCCGGCCGCCTTGGGCGCTGACACCCACGCCTCGTCGATGCTGCGCGCGGACCGAGTGCGCAGACGAGTGCGCGGCCCACTTGCCTGAGCCCCTTCAGCGGTGCGTCGCAATCTGGCCTCGGCGTGCATACACAGTACACACAGTGTCACACACAGCACTGTACACGCTCCTACCCACACATGTCGCACCCACGTCCATGCTGCTGAGAACCATATCGGCCGCCGAGGGAGAGCAAGCTTCCAAACCAGAACGCTCGACGTCTCACTCCGCGCTGGACGGCCTACCTTGCTCGACTTTGGTTCGGCACGATTCCCCTTGGTTAGCACTTGGCTAGCACAGAGACTACACACGAGCCGTCGCCGCGGCACACGGCTGCCTTCCAACTGAGTCCTTCCGAAACAGCGGGAGTCCTCCACTCAACGTCGTCCCGGCTCAATCACCTCTGCCCTGCTGGGGAAGCCCTGTCATCGCATCAGAGCCGCACGCACCATGCTCGTCTGCTCAGACCTCCTGAGCGAACTCTCCTTCACGCACAGTACGAAGCCTAATTTCCCTGCCGCGAGAAAATTTTCAGTCGTCTCGCAGCCTGTGCCAGTCACCGCCTGCTCACGCTGTTGTTTACCGCTATTTGCTACCCCTCCTCGTTCAGCGCAGCTGGTATCGTCGACATCGACCCACTACCACTGCATACCGCTCCTACGCCGCCACGCTGATTCGACGGGGAACTACGAACAACAGAGCAAATGCTCGCGCCGCATGGATGTGATCGCCCCGCGCACCACAGCCTTACCAGAACAGGACCATCTGCACCGCGCCCTGCCCTCTGACTGGCTTAGCACGGCACGCCTCTACCCGTGCTTTGCATGAAGCGTGATGCTCAGGCCGTACGCCGTCTTGACTCTCTCGTCAATGCGTCCCCTGCAATCTCTCGCCACACAGTTCATTTCGAATTTTGACCACCAAGTCCGGCTCTTATTGGACTGAAGAAGCATTTACCCTGGTTTTGGAAGACGGGTTGCGCTCCTAGCGAGCCCGCACAGTGCATTTCGGACATTGACAGTTCTTGAGCACCCACTTTGTTATCAGCCAGCTCATCTTGCGTTTCTTAGGTGCCATGCATCCCTATGACTCTTCACCAGTGTTTGCTCCGCGTCCGACAGCAAGTCTCACCATCTCAGGGCTACCAAAACTTGATCTGAATGGCGACAAACGCTGGCCTCCCATGCGGAAGGGCCGAAGGACCAAACACTTCGTCCGCGTCCAAGCTTCAGATGGAATGGTCTGGCGAAACGAAACCACAATGGGTATACTTTGTACAGACGACTGCGTAGCGGTGGTCCAGCTTGCTCGGGTTTGCGCAGCCTCGCCAGCCCTACCGCGCGTGGAACCTGTGCTGCAGTCCTGCAACTCTGCGCCACGCCACGTTGGCCGAACATGACTGCAGGTAACGCACTGCGCATTTCATGCGAGCTGGCCAGCTTGCATCACCGTGCTCCGAAAATACGCTGCAGCCCAACGAAGCGCTCGTATTATCCGGCACGTTATGGGTGTTGGCCCGAATGCGTAAACGTGCTATTGAAAGTCCTTGGTTTTGTGGCGGTGCAGTTGCATGATCACATGCTCCTACCATGGACCACAACACACTCATCGCGAAACACTACGAAACATTGCCTCTACCTGTGGCGAGCACAGCCCCGTGCAGTGCACGAATGATCCCAAGTACAGTGTTCAGCTCAGCAAGTCGGCTTGCTCGGGTTGCCCGCCACTAAATCTCAAGACCACAGCTGAGGCCAGCACAGGTCTCGTCTTTCGACTGTTCTGCGCCTATCATCAACCACAACGTGCGACGCCACAGATACTATTCGATCTTTGGCTCGACTCGCTATTTCCCAGCGGCGACCCAACAGTGATTGCCATATCATCTTGACGTCTACATCACAGCTAACGTGAGGACTCCACATCTCATTCGCAAGCTCCAGTTGCACTTTGTGAGTCAGGGGCCAGGGTTGCCTGTCCAACCGGCCATGGCACTCCCAGCAACATCCAAGGAGGCATGGGCAAGCAGCTCGCACCTCCAGACCAGCAGTGCAGATAAGTGGAGGCATTTGCGTCACTGCGCGTACGCATGTCGTTCGCACGTGGCGTGGTAAACACCAGGGATGGGGCGTGGCGAGTAGACCATACACCGACTTCAGGTCGACTATCGTTCGCATGGACACATCGATTAGGCAGCAATCGTTGGTTTACTCGCTAACATGACTGGACATTGATGACTCCGTTGCTTCATTTCCAGTCACTGTTCTGGTTTCTTCAAACGTCACCGTCTCCGTGCCTCCTTCCATAGACGGACGTAAGGTCTGGGGTGTCTAGCCGCACTTCCAATGCCGAAACCACATCTTCAAGTCTTTGGGTATTTGCAATGTGGCAACACAGACTAATCATCCACAGCCAACCCCTGGGCTATGGTGATGTTGCCTACTCGTTTGTAAACAACCTCTCTCTTCCGCCAGTCAATCGAAACACCACTTTGACCCAAGGACACGACAATAACAACGACGACGACAGAAACACAAAGTACATGCATCGCAGCTGATCAAGTAACATCAGCCTTCCTTTACCACATATACTCCTTATACCCAAACAACAAACTCACCGTAGCAAAGAGGAAACACCACTATTTCCGATAACTTCAAATGGTGATTCGTGTTTCTTTCACGTCACTTTCTTGATTCTTTGCGTCGTTATTGCTGGCATCTGCACGTACTTGCTGTGAAATATAAAATTGGGGCTTCAAGTGTGCTTGCACTTTGATGATGTGGTATTCATACACACATACTCTCCCTATCTTTATCTTTATCTTTATCTTCCTCTCTCTTTTTCTACCTGCTATGGGTTGGGCTGGACCGGGTGTTGTAGGGGGAGATGTGCTTTTTTACTGGTAGGAGGTAGAGTGAGTTGCCTCTGTTTGGTGCTAGATTGCAGTGGTGTAGTGGTGTAGTGTGTATCAGTGATAGATGGACAGTCTTTGAATCTCAAGACGAAGTGTTTCTCTGTCTCGCTTGTTGATTTAATCGGGGTTGTGCTTGCAGATACTGGGGGTGGGGATGAGACTCGGAAGATTGGAAGTGGGATTGCGATTGGAGTTGGAATAAGAATCAAAGCTCGTTCTGGGGAATACAAGGCATATTCCCGATGGTGGAGTCTTGCTGCTACCGCTTCTTCCTGTTCGATTTGTATCCGGTGTTGTTTCCTTCCTCTCTCTCTCTCTCCAAAGGATGGATAGTACTCAGGTACCAGGTAGCTCCGCTCGACGCATTTTTGTATCGCCGGACCAAAGCCTTTCCACGTCGCCAGCTTAATACTTTTCCATATCGCCAGTCCAGTATCCTTCCGTATCGCCAGCTTCAGAGTCTTCCACATCGTAAGTTTGGAGTCCTTAAATCTCTGGACTCAAAGTTCTTCAATATCGTCAGCTCACTTTCCCTCCACACCGCCACCACGAATGCGTTTCGTCTTTGGACCTTTAGGGTCGAGTAGAGACTCCTCTGGGCCGCGCTTCCTGTCTAATGTCTTGCCCTGGTCCTTTTCATACGCGCTCCTCACGCGTTCTGCAAAGCGCAGTTCCTTGTCGACCTATTCGAACCATAGGTCCTCCTTATCTTCAGCGAATGTTCTGAAGAGTTCAGGCAGACAAGCAAAGACTTGGAAGTCAGGAACACCTGTAGGATCGCCGTGGTGTTCCTTTGCCAGCCTCGCAGTCTTGGAGGTCATGGCGCGGTGTACGGCGTTGGTTGTTTTGAGCCGTGCATTCTCGAGCCTGAGGTCGGACTGTTTCTTAAGCGTTTCCTTCAGCTGCGCATTTTCCGCATGAACACTGAAGACTGCATTCTTGACTAGATCGAGCGCGTCTGAGAACTTCCGGGCTTCTGTATCTTCGGCCATGGCGGGGATTCGTGGTGGCGCTGGTGTACGAGGAACTGTGTCGATTGTAGTGTGGATTGCACAAAGAGAGCTGCAAGAGGTTGGAGTAGAAGTAGAAGTAGAAGTATAAATGAGGAGGTTGTTCAAGAAAGAGAAAGCAACCAAAAAGCCACAGTGAGGTATATATATCGCCCCCTCCCCCGTCGTGGCCAAACAAGCCAGGTAAGAGAGAACGACAGACATAGAAAGAGAGAGGAGAGGGTGGCGAAAACGCGCAAGGTGAGAGAGGCAGAGAGAGAGAAAGGAAGAAGGAAAGACACAAATGAGACACATACCAGCCCCCATCCACCCTCGTGGACTCACCATGTCACGAGGCAGTCATGGTGCTAAAACACAACCTCGCCGCATCGAGTCCCTAGCCCTCGTCTCGCCGTGACGATGTGCTCTCTGCGACCTAGAGATAGCAACGTGTTTCTTCTTCTCCGCACGACAGCAATGTACGTGGAAGATACGACCGTCAACGATTGACAGAAGCAAAATTTCGAGATAGAAGTGCACGAGCGAGGTAATCGAGGTTTAAAATAAATAAATAAAGGGTGAAAAATTGTCACTGTGGTGGAAGAAGCCGAGTCTGGCGATGAAAAGAGGCAGGAGTCTGTTGTTAGTGAAGATGGAGTAGCACCTTAACACGCGTTCGACGATCCGAGACGCTCACGCATGGTGGTTATATACTGTTAGATTTGGAGGGCTACATGAACATGTACGTGAGCCGCTTGTACTTTATTTATAGCCTGCGCATACACCTACTGCAGGGCTACCTGGCCCTAGCGCTACGGCGTTTGCTATCCACACGTCTCTCCGCCGACTCGGGCTGCTTTTCGTTCTGTCACCTTTCTTTGTCATCATGCGTGGGCCGTGATCTAAACCTAAGCTCTTCTGCTGATCATGCAGCACTGTCGCGTAACCTCTGCTGCTCCTCCTCGTTGAGCTGACCGAATTCTTCTGCAAATCCAGGGGTTGTTGCAGCGCGTGTGAAGAATTCTACCAGGAAGGCTTGTGTCTCGTCATCACGCTGGCGGCCGCTGCTGGGGCCGTCGTCAGCGGCATAAGCCATCAGCTGCTCCTTTGTGAAACCGCTGCCCAGATCCACGAACGGGTTCGGTTCGTCCTCCCAGGAGCCGTCATCTGAAGCTTCGTCCGCAAGCTCGGCTGCGGCGTTGGCATCAAGAGGCGCACCGGTAGCGGACTGCAACTCGACGACTAAGACTTTGAGGATCTTGAGTGTGGCGGGAATGATGGTCCATCGGTCCGGATCTGTCGCGTATGTTAGTCCAGGTCGATCAACGGAGAACTCGAAGGACGTACTGGTCCTTGCGCGGCTCCTCGTCATGATACGGCCGTCTGTGTTAGGAATCAACTCGCCTTTGACCTGAATCTCAGCCAACCGGGAGTCCTTCAGATCATACAGCTTCGAAAGGGCGATGACACTGCGGGTGGTTAGCTTGATCTACAGAACAGCGCAAACTACGCAGGTAAGGGTAACACCAACTTCTGTCGAATCTCGTCGTAACCAGCAAAGTTGATCGAGTTCTCGAGCCACTTCGCCATTACAACTTGTAAACCATTCTGGCCGTTGATGTTCTGTCGGGCTAAAAACTCTACAACCTCCGAAGCGTGGTTCAAGCTGAGTCGCGCGAAGACAAGGGTCAGACTCTGGATGAACTGCGCCTGTTCAGCAGTGGCGAGGCGTGAGGCAACACTTCGCAGAAGCTCCTCGAGGTAAGGACCGAGCCTCGCATGCCCGGCCTTCTCCACTACCTCAGCAGCAAGCGCACCAACCTCGCCGGCAGCATGATCAGAAGCCGAGGAGAGAAGGCGAGAGATGATGAGAAGAACGACCTCGAGTCCTGCCTTTCCAGTGTCGTCACGCCACTCGAAGAGCTGCTGGTGGTCGTGTGAGATGATGTTCTTCACTGCGATGGTAGCAGCCTTGAGTAGCTCCTCGTCAGTAGCGCCGAGGAGAAGTCGAGTAAGCTTGGGCATGGTAGCTGCAACAAAGCCAGGAGGCAGTGGTTCGGGCCCCCACTCGGCAAGCACACCGAGAAGCTCAGCGGCCAGGTTCGTTAGAGCGTTTTCTTCGGTGAGGTTACCCACGTCGAACGCAGCAGTGAGCGAGGGCAGGACCTTCGCACACAGATTGACGTACGCATCCCCTCCCATCTGAGCAATAGACTGCGTTACCTCTTCGAACGTTTCGTTTACCAACATGGTCAGCTGGAAGTTGTTTGCGCCATGGCTGGCAACCGAGAACAGTAGATCCAGGCCGTTTGCTGTAATACAAATACGGGTATCAATGAGAATAGCATCTCTGAGCGTCTCGACGAGCGTGACCATCAGGTCGTCACTATCGGCGAGCTCCTGCATGTCTTGGGAATTGAGGTATTCCTGGATGGCGTGAATGATGTTGCTCTGCAGAGGCTGCGTGACGTTGGCGGGCAAAGCCTGCAGATAAAACTGTAGAGCGCGAATGCAAGACACTCGCACGACATCAGACTCGTCGCTGGAGATGGCTCGAAGTGAAGCTTCGAGGAAAGAAGCGGCAAATGGCTGCAGAGCATCGCCAGACGACCTGGTCAGGCCTCCAGCAATCAGATACCCACGCGCTCTCAGGAAAGCGTCTGGTTGTTGCATGGCATAGCGTGTAAAGTCGACGAAGCCGCTCGCAGCCTCAGAGCTGACCTGCTTTTCGGTATCCTGGAAGTCGCTGAGCATCTGGCTGAGCACGTAGAGAGCCGCTTCCTTTGCTTTCCAGCTTTCCGTCCCCGAATACAGAGCTCTTGTGTAGGCCAGGAGCCCGTTGATGGTGGGTTCGGAAATCCATTCACCAAGCTTGATCACCAGATCACCACATGCGGTTCGAGGTGTGTAGTTGGCGGTCACACTGGTCTCTTCGCTGAGGAAGATGTTCACGTCAATGTCCCAAAGCCCTTCCTCCTCGGTCGTGATCTGTGCGTAGCCAACGGCGAGTTTCATGACCTCCGTGACCCATGAGTTCTCAGCAGACTGGTGTTGAAGCTCTTGTTCGAGCTGGGCGCGCACTGGAGGAGCCCGAATACATGCCTGCATGAAGTCGAGCTCTTCGAGAACAAGGAAATCCAGAGTATACGGCAGGCCGTCTGCATCTTCTAACCTGCTCTGTCGCTCTTCCTCGATGTACATGAGGTGGTACGCCGGCTGTAGCATCGAAAGCTCTTCCCAAGTCGCCTGGAACAGGACGAGGCTGTGAGGCGAGAGCATGGAGGGGAAGACGGATCGCACACGCATCAACACCTAAGACAGTTGGTCAGCATATATCGATGACGCGGTGTGCAGCGTCATTTACCTTGACGACCTGAAGCTTGAGGGAAATCAGCCCCTTGTATGTTTCGGCGTTTGGCGTCTCGTCGTTCTCCTCCTGCTCGGAGGGCGGATCTGACAGTCTCGTCTTCAGCACGTTGATAAAGAAAGGCAGCCACTGGCCAAGTATTTCATCGGCGAAGCCCTTGACAGATGCTTTGTGGTCTTCCAGGATCATCTCCAGAATGTCGAAGCAGCCACGGAAGACGCTGCAGGCCAGGGCGCGGTGCTGTGGCCGTCTCTGCTCGTTGGCCGCCACATCGAAGATGACCTTGACGAGCTGGGGCGCGATGCCGAAGAAGGTGTTCTCGTTGAAGCAGTCGTCAACCAGCTCACTCAGGACCTTGAGCGCGCCATGCAGCTGTCCGTCGGTGGCGTGTGGGATGAGCTGCAGGAGGTTGTCGAGGAGATCGGGCCATTGGTCTGGGTAGTCGGCGGCGGCGACCTTGCTGACGACCAGGCTGGCGGCGGCCTTGAGCTTGCGGTCGAGGTGGTCTGTAGTGGCTAGCTGGAGCAGCCGGGGGCGTATCTGCGCCTTTGTGTCGTCGGTGACGAGGATCTGGCCCTTGAACTCGTCGAAGTTGGCACTCCAGCCGGCCAAGACCAGCTGCTTGAGCGACAGCAGAGCGGCCTGGCGAATGTTGAGAGGCACGCTGTCGTGGCAGGCGATGCCGACGAGGCCGAGGGGCAGCTCCTGGTGGCCATACAAGGACCTGAGCTGGTCTTCGGCGTGTTTGCGCGGCGTCTGCTGGGCCGACTGGGTTGCGGCGAGCAGGGCGACTAGCTGGTCCTCCATTGCTGCTGAGCTCGCGAGCTGGCGCTGGTGAGGGGCGTGCGCGTCGAGGGCTAGTGGGCGCGTCTAGCGTTCCCCGCGGTAGAGTGCTCTTGGGGGGGTACGGCGGGCGGGCGGGAGATGCAGAGCTGGGCGGTCCACAGCCCGGAGAATTGTTTAGGTTACGCGACCCGGAGACGAGGGGCACGCCGCTGGTGAAGTCTGACGCGCTGACGCAAGCGGGGTCAACGAGAGGCGGCGGCGAAAAGGCAAGCAGTGCAATGCACGGGCAACGAAGTCGCTGGAAAGATATCAAGCTGGAGAGAGAAGAGACACGCTCAGTGCACGGCAGGTAAGAACTGTTGGTGAAAGACCCCAGCCAATCACAAGGAACTGCTCCGATCACTCTTGCGGAGGATCATGTTTCGAGCAAGTCACGTCACGATCCTTTTGATCGACGGCTGCGCCTGCCCAACTTCTGCAGGGAAGCCTGGCACCCAGACATGACTCCCTCACATGCTCACGCGCCGGAAACAACGCGTCAAACCGCTGGACCCTGGAAATCAACAATGTTGCCCGTCACGGAACACCAGTAGACGTCAGCCTGTGCTGCCCGCCAGGACAGCACTGCACAGCACCACACAGCACCGCACACCGTAGCATGGCGCCCACCTACATCGAAACCCTCAACGCCTTCACCAACTTCCTCACCGCCTACACCCACACGCTGCTCTACCTGCGCACCCTCTACCCGCGCACCTCGTTCGTGCACGCCCGCTTCCACAACACCTCGGCCTATCAGTCGCGCCACCCGCTCGTCTGCGAATGGATCCGCGACGCAATCGACGCCGTGCGCACCGAGCTGCTCGACGGCACCGTGTCGCGCATTGCCATTGTCATCTTCAGCCACGGTAGCGCCAAGGTCGGCGGCACGGGCGACGTGCAGATCATGGAGCGCTTCCTACTCGACGTCGACGCCTTCCCCGTCGTCGACCGCGACGAGCGCAATCTCGAGCTGGAGTGGGCCTCGTCGCGACCGTCGTCACGCGCATCCTCGTCGCGCTCTGCCTCGCCGTCCTCGCAACGTGGAGATGGTGACAAAACACCCAGTCGCAGTCGCAGCCGCGAGCCTCGCCCCTTGGACTTGGGCGTCGATACAGATCTGTCCGAGCAGTTCCGCGCTGCACTCATATCCCTCACGACGCGCTGCGCCCAGCTAGCCCCCTTGCCGGAACACTGCTCGTTCAACATCAGCATGGAGCTGAAAGATGAAGCCGATGTCGATCCTCCCGTGGGGCACCCGCAGGCCTGGATACCGGTCCAGCCCAGCCTGCAGAAGACGGGGCGGCGGAACGACAAACGTGCTACAGTTGAGGACGAGGGCGACGAGGGCTCGACGCAGGAGAGCAAGGACAAAGGCAAGAGGAGGCAAGGGGAAGACTTGGGCGGTGTGAGGGTCACGCCGATCAGGACCGTCGAGGCTGGCACGTTCAGATTTGAGACGTGGATCGAGGAAGGAAGGGCAAAGTTTGAGGACATGGGGGAAAAGGGCAAGGGAAAGGCGAAGATTAGTTTCTCAAGCTCTGGAGATTGAGGCTTCTGACGTATCATCATGTAAAAATACTACATGTTGAATTAAGAGACGCACAACATCCCAGTATGCATCCTGAAAATGCTACAGAAAACCGCCAATGATGCCCATCCCTAGCCCCGCTTCCACGAAAGATCGAACAACTACTCCGCGTTGAACCACCTGTTCATCCAATCCCATCTTGCATCATCAGCATCCGGCCTTGCACCAACACCCGCACCCGCAACAGCACCCACCTCAACGTTCCTAGCATTCGGTAGGGGTCCGCCCAACCCCATCCTGGCTTGCATAAGCTGTCCTTGCACCACGTCCTGTGCCTGTGCCCATTCCTGCGTCTGTGCCTGCGCCTGTGCCTGTGCCTGCGCCTGTGCCTGTGCCTGTGCTCCATCCAGTCGCCGCCTGTCCATGAGTCGCCTTCTAAGCTCGTTCCGCAGGACAGCATCTTGCAACTGCCGCCTAGCATCCCGCCTGTCAATCTCCATCAAGTTGATTTGGGCTTGCATAGCCTGTTCATGGCCAAGTCTATTGTTGATGTGCGCTCGGTGTGCATCGAGCAGCTGTTGCTGATTTCGTGCCGCCGCTGCTGGAACACCACCGTCTGCACGAGCCAGCGGGTCGGCGGGAACATGAAAGGGTTGATACGCTCGAGGCGCAAGTTGGGGTGGAGCTGGTGCTGCAAAAGGGGCAGCCTGGCCCGGAACGTCGCCTTGTACGCCAACGGCAGCGGCAAAGCGATTGTATGCCGCTCCCAGTACGTCGCCAACTCTTGGAAAAGGCCTAGTAGTGTCTGTTAGAATAAAGACGAGGATGAGGTTGGTAATAGTTGTGTCTTGGTGGCATGATTGTCAAGTATCGTCTTGGACGGGCGTTGTAGCCAACATTATCGTCGAGATCAAGAAAGCGATCGTTGTGAGCATCGTGATGAAGAGCATGGTAAAAATTCTGCGGACGATGATCGAACATGAAACCTGGAGGCGGACGAAAACGGAAAGGATAATGACGGGGACGGAGAGGATGTGGCCGGAGGGCTTCAAGATCGTCATCTCGAACGGCTTCGATGCCCACTCGCTGCTCTGCTTCGACGACGTAGGGAAATGGCAATGCGTGATCGTAATCTTCAACGTCAGGGAAAGGATGTACGTACCGTGCAGGTGGTTGGATGTTGAATCGTCGCGGTAAGGGTGCTTCCCCCTCAAACCCATGTCGATGTGCTAGCTGAGGCCCGACCATATGATAAGGAAATTCGTCCAGTCTTGCAGCAGCTCGCTCTCTACGCGTAACCTCAGCTTCCTTGACACGGTCCGAGACCTGGATCATAAGATACGCATCAGACAGATTGGGATTCTCAGCCCTGACCTTGGCCATAGCTTCGTCGGCCGCTTTCTTCACTTCTTGCTCGTGAACGTCCTCAACGTTGTCGTGAAGAGCGCAGTAACCTTTCGTCACGTCACCAAAGTGCTCATATTTGTCTACGTTTTTGGAGCAGATGTAGCTGTTGAGGTGGTTAGCTAAGTGGCGGGAATAGTGCGAACCTGACTTACCATTGTTTGTTTCCGCAACGTGTGCAGCTCATCTTGTTGCAGCCATGATCTTTGACAAAGGGATGGTTGCATTGGTTGCATTTTCGGATCAGAGCTGCCGACATGGCTTCTTCAACGACGTGCCGTAACGTGAGCTTTCCATCTTTGCTGGCCTCATCGCAGGTAAGCGGAATGTGCGTTTCTTTTTGACAAAGCCGACAGCTCGTCTTGCCGCATTTTGTGCTCTGGCAGCGAAACTCTCTATCCTCGTCCACAGGCGGGCATTCCATCTTGAAATCGCAAAACGGACATTCGGACAGAAAGTCAAGACCGGCAGCGGCTATGTCTTCTTGTTGTTGCATGTGTTCGAGTCGTTCAAATGTCCTGTCGCTCAAGACCTGCTTTAACTGCTGACGGGAAAAGGTGCCTTTGCATTCCGTACTTGCGAAGCACACAGGTCGGCATTTAGATTGACCCATCTCGGTCTCGATGTATTGCCTGGGACAATCCAGGCAGAAAAGATGCGTGTCCTTACCACCACAACTGACCATACGGTTGAGAGGGTACTCCGTGAAGCAACACTGGCATTCTCCCATCTGGTTGTTCAGTTTCGCTCGCTGGACATTGGCCTCTTCGGCTTGCTTTGCCTCCTCCATCTTGCGCCGTTTGACTAATCCTGTTAGTACTAAGGAACACTGGAGTGGCAGGAGGTTTTGCTAGATAACAGTACGTACCCATTTCGTTCTCCGTTTTTCTCTTTGCTGCGCGTAGCTCTTTGGGTAGTCGACTCCCGCGCTCGATCAGCACAAGCTCAGTGCCGCGCTTATTGCGTGATCTCGGGGTTTTGGTAAAAGCCCTTGTGATTTTTTGGTAGTTGCGAACTTGTCCCTCGAGAGTTATGTAGGCTTTGTAGAGCGTTTTACTTTAATTGAACGTATTTGTGATGTGTCGAGCCGGTACACCGAGAAACTCGTCTTTGAGTAGCTCTATACTGCAAAGAATTCGTGTTAGCAAGTACTCAGATATATGATGCGCGATTTACAGCGATATGTGCGAACTTAAGAGAGCGAATGATATTGAAGTGTTGGTAATTGACGGTGGTGGTTCCATGGAATGTGCCCTGACGACTCGCCGGTTCACACCTGAAGACTTAGTCAAGTAAGCTTCCACTTCAAATATTACGTCCCACCTCCTCGCAGGCTGAAAACCGGCATGTAAAAGCGAGAGAATCCCACTTGAAGACTGCGCTTGCCTGGCACAAGATAGTCGTAAATCACCCTCTGGGTTGGCTGGGTCAAAGTAGCTGCAGTTTTGCACACATCGCTGTGGTAAAGAGAAGTGGATATACACTTACGCGTCTGCATCATACTCAAAGACTCCAGGGTCACGCTCGTCTTTCTCGTATTCACTGACATCGTCACTGTCCGCTGCTCTTCTCCTCTTCTTACTTGTCGTGTCTGCTTCCTTCGGATAGACGCCCTCGAGAAGCTCGTTGACGATCTGTTCGCTGTGTGCCCTGGTCCGCGTCTGGTCCGTCGTCCGTGCTTTGATCAAGGTCAAAACGTGGTCTGCAGCCACATCCGGAAGTATATCTAAGACCAACTGCAGGCAAACAGACTCCGTAACAAGTTCGCTTCCACTGGTGGGCTCATTTGGCGCATTATCTTCCACGGCAGAGGACCCGACGTCAGAAGGCGGAACATCGACATCTGGAATGGTAGTCAAGTCGATGGTCTCAGAATGTTGATGATAGCCGTGCAGCAGCTGGTCAATATTCCAACCGTCGTCGCTTTCAGTAGGCTCTTCGACGCAAGGTGCCTCAAGCACTGCAACTCCGTTGTGCGCCAAGTCATCGTCTTCATCGTCTGAGGTCAGGTCGACAACTTGGTGGGTACGGCTGATCGCTGGCTGAACCATTGTGGTTGAACAGCAATTTTGAATAACAGCCTGTAAAGTAGGGGTCAACTGGAGGTTGATCTTAGGTATGTGTTGTTGATGAGCGGAAGCGCTCGGTTGCAATTGGATTATGTTAGTGAAGTAGGTAATAGCGAGACTTCGCGGATGGAAGTGCGCAACCCCTAAATGTAACGCGAAGGTAGAAGAAAAATGACAAAATGAAAAAAAAACTTTCGATGCCAAACGAGATGTAGTACGCAGCAGCTAGAAAGATGTGAGTGAAAGTACGGTTGTGAGTGGTACAAGCTCTGTTCGCACCCCTTTTGATAACGCCAGCCTTGCGACGCAACGACCCGAGATTGATGCAAATAAAGAGCAAGTACGAAGACACAGGAACTAAACGACAAAAGGAAGGGAGCGAGAGATAACTGTGCGCAGTTGTAGAGCCTCGTCGATAATCGTTGTGATTTCGAAGAGAGCTGTCGCCGTTTCTGAGACTGATTGGCAGAACAGGCAAGTACACAAGAAGGCAACGAGGATTGAACCAAGACACGGCAGTTACGTGCCATGGAACCCCATAGCGTCAACAGTCATCGTCGTCCCATCAAAGAGCAATCGTGTCAAGGTGCGTGGTAAGATCTCGGAGCTGCGTGCCTCGCGGAAGTTGCGCGTCTCGCCGAGCCTGATCTTCACCTGAGCGCTGACGAGCCACGTCTGTGCTTTACACAACTTTTCTCATCAACACCATATACACCACTTTACGGCTAGAACTTTAGAACTCCACAGGGTTACTGGGAGATACTTAAGAAACTAATAATCAAATTTCTAACAAGTTCTAGCTGCGTGTTGTTAGTTGCAGCTTGTGTTAGTGCAGAAGCGTGGATGCCAAATGGCTCGTCGACGGCACGTGGGCGGCTCTTAGGTGCAGTGGAACCTACAAGCCTGCCATACTCCTTAGGGAAAGCTGTTCTACCTGTGACATCTCTCTCCCTCTTTGTTAATTCCAGAGCAGCAAGATTCTCATGCAATGAATGAAACTCAGGGTCAGCTTCCCCTATTACCGTCTGCCATGTCCGGGCCTGATCCACATAGCTCATGGTGGCAGAGAGCAGATCCGAGGCCCGCATACTGTTCAGAGTCGGGTTCACGTAAGTAGAATACTGTCGAGTCGACTACCTGCTCTCCCTCTAGCGCTCTCTTGTACATCTTTGTAGCCCCCTTGCTGTCTTCGCCTGTAAGTAGATAGGCGATGCAGTAATACTGTCCCGGCTGTACACAATCCTCTACCGCTTCTCCTTTGTCTATATATCTCTGATCCATCTACGAGGCCACGCTGACACCATGTCTGAAGAGCCGTATTCACTTTTCCAGTACTCTGCCTCTTCTTCAAACGGTACTCTCGCGGCGAGCAGCCTAGCTGCCAGGCAGCATAGCCTGTGCTGCTCGTTGCCTTCCATTAGCTCAGCAACGAGTACATTGAGTAGCTGTCGCCGTCTGCGGTAGCCTCATCGCGCGAGTAGCGACACAAAAAGCCTGCTTCCTCGCTAAACTTCAGCTCCTCCCCTGCAGCAATCTCATGCAGCCATGCCGGGGTGTGCGTCTCTTTGGCCAGACCACATCTACATCTCTCCACGGGTCACAAACCACTGCTTTAGTGTGGTTTTTGACAACCTATCCAGGTCGGAAAATCCTGCTGGAACTGCCTGTGTTTCTGTGTAAACTCGATTGCCAGCTGCGTCTTGCCTGTGCCACCAGGACCTTGAGCAACAACGACCTTCTGGCGGCTTACTGTATGCTGTGCGCCGTATCAGGAAGGTGTCATGGTAGATTGAGGTATGATCCATAGTCAGGCTATCTGCTGACACACACTGACTGCACGAATGTACAAACGTACAATACTAGCAAGGTACGGTGCTGGTTCTGGTAGTTGAGCCTATCGTACAGAAGACTTACTCCGTACTTGGTTGCTTGCCTCAATAGACGCATAGCTTCAGGCCCCCAATACCACCGACTCTCTAGACATAACTCCCGTCAATTTGTCTATATAAGGGAGATCAGTTCCCTCGCTTCTAACCCCTCACTCAGCTCATGAACTCACTGCTTGTTACTCTGCTCCACTTCAAACCAACAACTTCAAGCTTCCAATCAACATGAAGGGATTCTGTGCTGTCGTTCTCACTTCTCTCCTCGGACAAGGCGTCTTGGCCGCAAGCCCTAAGCTAAACCAATATGCCTCCATCGATGATTGGTACATTACGCCAAGATATGTTCTGACTATATACTAATGAACTCTTAGCAACAATGATTGGAACATCATCAGCCACGCCTCTCCTGCATTGTGGTCTTGCCACCAAGTTGATGGGCGCACTCGAGCCGTATATCTCGTTGTAGGGGATGGTAACGGTGGTCAACGGTATTTCAGTAAGTAAACTCGTCAGCTAAGAATTCACAATCTAACAAAAACACAGCCGGCTGTGACCAACACTACACCGGCAACCGCCTCGCAACTGGTCAATGCATTACTCTCCCCGGTGGTACCACTGAAATTGGCAGATGGGTTTAGATGAGCAGTCTTGTGCAGCCCTTACGGTCCAAGAATCTCTCTCTCTTTTCCCTGGGTCTTCACAATGGGTAGCTTTAGTGGGATCACCAGGCAAGGAAACTGAGTGTGTATATCCATGATAGTGAGTAGCCGCGGACATGAGAAGGGTTCTCAATAAGAGTACCATTGATCATGAAGATGTCGCGATCCCATGCCTAACAGACGTGCTTATATTGGTGCCTGCAAAAATGTGCGCACCCCCCTTGGATTTGGAAGACAATAATTATGAGTGCGCCATAGACAAGCGAGAGAATCTAACTGGCTAGTTATAGCTGGTTGACAGTGAAGTGACAGATTGGGTGACAGCATGCAGGGCAAAACGTGACAACCACAAGAAATCAGCCAATAGTCTACCTGCCCGCGTCTATAGTTTGTGT
>SAUA01000213.1:0-32076 GCA_004335185.1 Phoma sp. RAV-16-625 | reverse complement strand
GGGTTTAAGAGTCAAGTTAGTGGGTGTGTGCGTGCTCCGATATTCCTATTCGCTTTCTCAGCGGCGAGGGTGTCCTCCGGACCTGATTTGATGTTGCTGGTTCGGTAACGGTACAATGAGCGCAGCCGCTCGGAATAAGAAGGAAATGTCCAGGACGTCCGGCCGCTTGAACACCGATGTCCGCAGGGTAAGCCGTACTACGGCCTCTCGCGCAGGCAGCACAGACACAAACAGTCTTGAAAGCAGGCAACAGTACTGCTATGAGTGTTTCGATCAACCAGTCTTATCCATCTATGATTTCAAAGCGCAAGCAGCACGACACTAGCCAACAGCAATGGGTTCCACTTTCGGAAATCATTTCAAAGTCACGACGTACGTGATAGAATCCGGGAGCACAATACAGAATACTAACTAAAGATTGCTCTAGCTACGGCGAGTCACACTGCTTGTCGGTGGGATGCATCGTTGACGGATGCCCGCCGGGTATGGCCCTCGCCGAAGAGGACATCCAGCCGCAAATGACGCGCCGCCGCCCCGGGCAATCAGCTATCACCACACCGCGAGACGAGAAGGATCGAGTTGAGATCCAGTCAGGTACTGAATTCGGCATCACACTTGGGACACCAATTGGCCTGCGTGTGATGAACGAGAACCAGCGCCCCAAGGACTATGGAAACCAAACCATGGACTTGTATCCGAGGCCCAGCCACGCCGACTGGACATGCCTGGAGAAGTACGGCGTTAAAGCGAGCTCAGGTGGTGGCAGGAGCAGTGCACGCGAGACTATCGGTGGGTGCTTCATATGAGTAGCATTGGATTAGGTTTTAATCGTTAAACAGGACGGGTCGCAGCCGGAGCCATTGCTGAGAAATACTTGCGCGACGCATATGGCATCGAGATAGTAGCTTTTGTGGCTTCCGTCGGCAATGAATTTCTGTTTCCACCCACGCCTGAGCACCCTACGGCGGCGACCAATCCGGACTATCTCAAACTGATCGAGACGATCGATCGGAATAAAGTCGACAAGTTCCTACCAGTCCGCTGCCCCAATGACAAGGCCAGTCTGCGCATGGAGAAGCTCGTTGCCAACTTCAAGGAGCGCAAGGACAGCATTGGTGGGACAGTAACTTGCGTAATTCGCAACAGTCCTAGTGGTTTGGGTGAGCCGTGTTTTGACAAGCTTGAGGCCACTCTCGCTCATGCCATGCTCAGTATTCCTGCAACTAAAGGATTTGAGATTGGATCTGGCTTTGGTGGCTGCCAGGTCCCCGGCTCGATACATAACGACCCTTTTATCAAAGTCCCTCCAGCACTGGCAGGAAAAGGTGGACTGAACCCGTTGGTGCAGCGGTCCCGGCTAATGACCAAGACAAACAACTCGGGAGGCATTCAAGGCGGGATTTCGAACGGGGCGCCTATTTACTTCAGCGTTGCCTTTAAGCCGCCAGCGACTATTAGCCAGGCACAAAGGACGGCGATGTATAACGAAGTTGAGGGGCTGCTGGAGGCAAAAGGCCGACATGACCCCTGTGTAGTGCCTAGGGCAGTCCCTATTGTTGAAGCCATGGCAGCCCTAGTAATCATGGACGCGGTGCTAGCACAGCAGGCCCGGGCCGCGGCAAGAAGCTTACTGCCGCCGCTAAAAGGCGTGGTTCCAGATGGCTAGCGACAGTAGGGGTCAATGGGTTATTTACAGTCCTTAGTAATGTCGAGATCACGTGCTTTAGAGAGGCTCATGTTAACGTTCGTTGCTAGCTTGTAAAGAGAACGTAGAGTTCAACACCAAGGTTTTGATAGGTTTAAAGCATGCATTTTTGTAAACCAAGCACTCTCTAAACAAATCAAGTAGTCATTGCCTTAGCAGAATCTATTCTGAAGGGATCTGAAGGAGAAAAAAGGCGTAGCAGCAAAGGGGATATTCTAGTATGAGATGACATGAATCCTTAGGGAATTTGTCAAGTCCTAGGTAGAGGATGACTATATGCAATGGGCTAGGTACGGGGTTTGTCTAAGTCCAGTAGCGGTGGACTCTTAGACCACCTCGGGGGCTTCTTCACTTCTCCCCACAAACCGCTCAATCTAACCTTCAATTCCTGCTGAAATGGGACAGCGAACTTACTTTCCGCATCGACTATAATACTGTCTGCAAGCTTCTCGGCCAGGGCATCTATGTGATGTTAGCTAAGCCACATAATGTCCACAATTCAACTCACAAATCGCGTTCTGAATGTGGCTAGAGACAAGGAAAGGCATGACCCTGCGGAAGTATATCAGCGTCTGTCTCAATGTTGCACACTCGTCGACGAAACTCACGAAGCATCCACGACCCTCACTCCCTCAACCCCAACAACTTTCCCCCGGCTATCAGCAACTGCCTTATTTCCCTTCTCCCTCGGGTTCCCCATCGCGCATTTCGAGGCCGCGTGCCAATACATTGACGAGGCGTCCTTCAAATGCTCGATCATCTCCTCGTCGCTTTGTATATCATGGCCCGCAAAGTACTCGTCGCCGACGAGAATCGGGGAAAGCTCCGGGCTAGCAAGAATTTGGCGCATGCGCTTGTATGCTGCAACGGCAACTTGTCTGTCGGTTGATGAAGTGAGGATGTTAGGGTTTATGACTGTCGCATCACGCATGTCGGAAGAGCGGATAGTGATGTTGCCGCGAGATATTGGTGCCATCAGGGCTGCGGCGATCGAGGCATATTGGTAAACCGTCGGAGGGTTGAGGGGAACGAAAATTGCCTAGGAAGGTTGGCGCAACCACGTACTTGATTCACGTTAGCTCATTGACTCCTTGGATAGACAGGAATTTGAGACGCTGAGGGGTACGATTACTTCAATCTCGGGGTAGTCGTCGGGATATGCTGCGAGGTCTTGAAGCGCGGCCTTTGTGAAGGTCTTTCGCAGACCTTCCGGCACTTTCTCAAACGCTCCGAAATCTCCACCATTGGAAGTAAGTGGTCCTTTGTGGAGCTCGCGATAGGCCTCGTATACGCTGAGCCGATATTCCGGACCGTCGTTCCATTTTGAGGCTGTCTCCAGCTTCACACGAACTGACGGCCCAACCCATACATGGTCAACCATGTTCTGACCAACGCTGGTGTTATCATAGACAACTGGAATATTGTGCTGTTCTAGGATATCTTTTTGTCCAACCCCAGAGACCATTAGGAGCTGTGCTGATTGGAATGAGCCGGCTGAAAGGACTACTTCTTTCTTAACTTCCAAAGTAAATGGAATATTCGTGTTTTCTGCCACCACACCGACCACTTTCTTTTGGCTATCGAACAAGACCTTACTTCCTAGAGTGTGCGTGAGTATTGTGAGGTTGGGTAAATCATCAAATGCTGAGAGATAGGCGCTTTCAGATGAAGCTCGCTGCTGCCGAATAGAGTCTATGGTGACTTTGAAGTATTGCGATTCTAAGATTTTGCCATCGTCAAATTCTCTGGCATCTTTGATGCCAACTGAAGCCATTGCTCTTTGAACCCAGCTTGTACAATTTGTCAGCCGAGCAAAGAGCCACACTAAGAGAGACAACTTCCCTTGAAAATGTTACTGCAAAGTTGGCGTACGTGACAGGTAGCGGCCCTTTTGTGGAAGTGAAGGCACTAGGGTCATACCCAGGAGTAGCATTCGAATAGTGTTATGCACTGCCACTTCCTTTATCTTCTATTTGTAACGAAGTCTAACTTCCGCTTCGTAGCCTTCACGCTTCATTAAGTCTTCCTCGTCGTCTTGGCTCAAGGTATAGACCTTGATCTCGCTGGTCGAGAAACATCCTGGGGTCTTCGTGGCCTCATCTATACCAGCGAACTTGAGACACGCGCTCTGGGCGATACTGGAACATACTGTGTACCAGCCTTGGATTGTGAGGAATACAATCAAACCAAAGCGAGTGGTAAAGCAGCAGGGGTATTTTTTGTATACGGCTCTGTGTTAGCCTTGTTGGATGCATTCAAGGACGAAAGGATGGCCGTTCACAACTCCCAGCTTGCAGAATGGGCCAGATACAGGTACATAGAAACGAAGAAGAAGGTGCAGGTAACATACCAGAATAAGCACGTTGCAGTCTGCAAGGCAATGTTTATTGACAAGAGTATATGCATGAGTTCGTCAGTCAAGGGACTGGGTGGAGAGAAGAGCTTGATCTGGAACACTGAGAATATGTTGCGCAAAGAAAGTCTCCCAATCGGCGTACAAAATTGTATGCAGCAATTTCATGACCATTTTGCGAGCCGCGGCGGGGCTGACGATATCAATATTTACTGATGACACGGTTGCTTTGTACGTTAGCAGCAACCGCTCACAAGAGAATTGAAAGCGCTAACAAAGACAAAATAGGGCGAGTGCCTTGCATTAATAAATTACTTCACAGCAGATCCCACAAAGACGACGCCTAAGGGGTCGATGTTCGTCACGAAGACTGAACAGCAGGGCCATTTGGTAGTCTTTTCGCCTTGCGGCACCCGTGCCGTACAAGAGGATAAATAACCCCAGGCAGCCACTAAAAGATTTATGGGGCCGCCACCTGTTCACCAAAACGTGCAGCGGAGACACTATTGCTAACAAGTCAACCTTGTTCAGGGACTACACAATTAGGAGGAAATGCGTGAAAGGGAACCCTGAATCGGATGCGGACTATCTGAAATCAGTTAGATTTCACACACAGAGCCAAATTTCGATCCTAGCCAAGTTATATGTCTTCTAGGGTTCGTTTGATACCTTACTCGGGTTCTGCCTAGGACCGCTGAAACAAAGGTGTATAGCACTTCAATCAGAGAACTTAGTTTTATGTGGTTTTAGAAGAATGTATTTATTAAGACTTTTGTTTATTTAATAGAAGTGATCTTAAAATAGATATAGAGAACTATAAAGTTAAATAGAATAAAGAATCTCTTTTAGTAACTTAGTGTGGAGGAAACAAGGAGCTTCGTAGAGTGTGTTCAGGTGATCTATTGGATCACTAGTCTGTTACGAGACCAGATGGAACTGACTATATACTGAGCATCGGAGGATGGTTCCTCCTGCTCCGGCAAGCACGTGACCGTCAGACGTCGCGTGCTCTCATGCTCCTACAGAGCATCCCAAGGGCTCATGCCCAGCTCTCCGCGACACTTAGCATTATTATAACACTTTAAAAGGGTAGAATAGATTGACTAGATACTATATATAGTCAAAATACTTATAAACTTTCTATACTTATTATTTTAGTAGTATTTAGTATGGTGTCATGACCCGGCTCTGCCCACCGTGCCAAGCAACCAAAAAGGCATCAATGCTCACTTAGATGTGAGCACGTAGGCCAGAACAGTACTTGTTGCCATCCCAGGTCAGAGGTGGACGCTGCCACATGCCGGGTCGCCTTCTCAAGGCCTGACATGTAGTAAGTGTGATTAACTGTTATTTTCGCGGCCTGTGCGCAGCGCTTGATTTCTTAGACATAAATAAGCTTTTTCGTAGCGCTGCAGCGAACTGTCTGGCAGTTCGATTGTGACACAAGAGTTAACAGAGGAAATTGTTACCTGTCGTGCGAATTTGACCGCAATTAGGAGAAGATCGAAGTCATAATATGAATGATGATGATGACGTGTAGACGCGTTTCTCAGCGACGCGTCATTTCACGCTAGCGACACCCCGAGACACCATGCGCCGCGTTTGCTTTCAAACTATCATCGCTGGCGTACCTGATCCATCAAGAACAATGTTCTTCCCAAGCATATAGCCCGCACCAATGCGTCGGAAAGCTTGCAAATTGCGATCTGTTGTCTCTTGCGCTGGCGCAACGAGCAGCACATAGTAGCGTTTCTTCTGCCTATTCCACCCTCTTTCGTTCGACTTCGCTACGATAACACAATGCCCACGCCTTCCGTCCGAACCGAACGATTGTGGTCTATCGAACACGAGATTAAAGTCGTCCGGTTTCTCTATCGCTACTCCGTACTCTCTTACGGTAGCCGGGATTGCAACGATGCCGCTAAGAGGTGCTGAACTGAAGTGTTGCGTGCTGCTCCGAGTCCAGGGTGGCGATATGTCGCTCATCTCCCATTCGGCTCTCTGAAAGGGAGGGTCCGCGTACTCGATTCCTCCCATGTACGCCATCCAGGACCAGCTTGGAACATGAACGTTCCTCGACGCGGGAGACTGGATTGGGGACAACCTGGGACAGTCCTCTCCTCGTCGCCATAGCAAACCTCGATGAAAGAGTCCGCCGTCAGCGGTCATACCGTCATCAAAGATTCCGTACCCCCCCGGCGTACCATACGCGCTTAACAATCGTTTCTCCAGGCCGGCAATGGCAAATGGACGATCGTCAGGCCTTGTGAAGCTGAGTCTCGAGTACTGCTTGTAAAGCTCCTGGAAGTACGAGATCTTCAGAGCCCTCGAAGTGGTACGCATCGCTTTGGCGGGAAAGTGTGGATCCCCGAGGAAGTCTGCCATATTGCTTCACCGCAATGTCAGCAAGAGAAGAGCTCGGAAAAGATCGTTACTTACTTGCGCATGCTCGTCAAGGTTTCGCAACGCACGCCCTTGCCGCACTCAAAGTACGTCTGATTCTCTGTGAAGTAGATGGTGCGCCTTGCGAGTGCACGTTCCTGCAGAACCCAACCTCTTTTGTTCAACGGACCTTCTATCACGTCTCTGCTGAAGTGATCGATGGTTTCGCAGATGTAGAAAGGCTTCTCGCCATGTCTCTGAAACGTGACATAATCGCGTTGAGGCCGAGGCTTCAGAAAGCCATCGAGCTGGTTGCTGGCTCGACTTGCGGCGATCACACAGTAGGCCCCGCTGTATACATCCTCCATTTTCTTCGCCTCGTCATTGAAGTCGCCATCGTTGCCCTGAAGAATGCAGAGAGAATCAATCCAAAGGTAACGGACTCCTAGTTGGCGAGTACAGATTACCGCGTCTCTAAAGGTAGCCGGAAGTGCATTTTCAGGTATGGCTTTCTTGAAGTGCTCAAGATCACGACCTGCCCTGCTAAGATCGTGCCTTGTCGTGATGAAGGGCACATAGGAACTGCTGTCACCCCAGGGGTGCGACAGTGCAATATACGTATTACCAAAGATGTCTCCGGTGGCTGTCTCAACCAGACGTAGCAACGGGTTGCTCATAGAGCCGACCTCGATGAGGCGAGTCGGCAGCTTGACCTTGATTGCCTCTTGACAATCCTTGTGCTGGAGGCCCTCAGTACAGTCTTGCAGCCAGAGGTTCAGAATGGAAAAGAACGCATCGCTTCCAGATTCAGGGAGTTGGGGTAGCCCCATCTGTATTTCGAACGGAGGCTTTGATTCTGTTTGCTAGAGGTTAGTCACGGGTTATAATAGCTGCAATTGTCACTTACCAGGGCTACGGAAGATTGACAGGAGAGGGAATGAGTCGCCCGACAAGATCAGATTTGACTGTTTCCTCTCAATTTGGACGCGACCGTTGCTCACATTGGTTCTCTGGCTGCAAGTCTTGACTAAGAGTCTGCAAAAGTCGCATTCATCAGTGCGGTCAAGCAAAGCTGCCATAGTGTCGCCCATACTGAACCCTGCGGCCCAGAAGTTGAGACCAATGCAACGGTTGCAAAGATTTGTGCTTCCAAGCTTCGGAGTGATTGACCGCACTTGGGTTACCAGGCGCTTGGCGAAGTCGTTGTCGACATTGAACTCCCAATCTTTCAGCGGTGGTAGCGTGTAGTCCGCCGATCTCAAGTTCCTGTCAACATAATTACTGAGAACGCCAACATCCAACTGCCCTAACAGATTGCTGTTCCCGCTGAACAAATTTCCTTTTCTTTCATGAGCGGTTGCATTCGGCGGCGTTAAGGAGTTGCTAGGTTCCGGCGAGGGTAGCTTTACGTACCGAGGCTTCCCAACGAGTAAGTAGCCGGGAGTCTGATCAGCTTTTTTAATGATCTCATTTAGTGCTGTTTGAAATTGCGCAGCAGTGCATCGATAGTGTGCATCTGTATCATCACCCTCAGGCAGTGCAAAGTATTGACCACCGTTGAGGTTGCTTTTCCTTGTTGGGCTGAGGTTGACAACCAAAAGCTTTGTTTTCACAAGCCTCAACAAATCGCCCAGTGCCGATTCGTGGGAGCATTCCGGCTCGTTTTGTGCAAGGTCCTCGATCCACTCACATACCTTTGGATGAAGTACAGCTCGTGGTCCTGTCTTTGTGTCGGAGAAATCGTAATATTGACAGACTTTCTTGATCCCACCCTTGACTTGAGTGTAGAAGTTCATAAGCTCCTCATTTCCGTGAAGGATCCAAATGATCATCTCCAGAGTGATGCATCCCATAGACCAAATGTCGTAAAGCCTCGAACGCGAACCTTTGAAGCCAGGTGCTGCCTCGGGAGGCTCGTAGTGGATGGTTCCATACCTGGTACTTGTGAGATGGCTTCGATCCTGTGTTGCAGCGATATGGCGTTTGGCGAGACCCATATCTGCGATCTTCAACATTCCGAAACCTGGCCTGGCAGTTGTAAAACACAGTATGTTTTCGGGCTTCAAATCTCCATGTCTGATGTTATCTTCCCCGTAAATCTCCACCGGCCGCGATATCTCGTTATCTTCGTTTTGCACTTGTACATTGGGAGTGTCCAAGAACTCATCATCGAGGTCCATAGCATCTCCAGTGCTGTTGCTTCTTGGGGTTTCGTAGTTGTGCAAACGGTCCAATGCATCTGCAAGCCCTCGCAGCTGTGTAACAGCTTGATATATCGTCTCAGCATTAGGCTTTTGTCTTGGTACACGATTCCAATGCTCTCGCAAACTATCGCCGTCTGCCCATGGGAACATGAAGTAGCGGCTGTCCCCTCTTCGAATAGCTGCAACGCATTTGATTATATGATCATGATCGATAGCGTTGATGTTTTCGAGCGCTCTGGCTTCCAAGTTCCAAGCCTCGTCAGTACCGGTCCTGTCATTGCCACGGTTGATTTGTATTTCCTTGATAGCCACCTGTGAGACGTGCGATTAGAGACAGGATTAAGTGCATGGACTGACTGGGAGACCTACTTCATGCATGCGCTCATGCTTCTGGTGATCCGGATGAACGGTGACCTTGTGTACAGTACTGAAGGCTCCGACTCTGGGGAGCACCGTTGCTTTCGTAAAGGGAAATATGCAATTGTGGCGATGATTGTAATGATACTCATCTGGCGAGAAGACCGGAACAAGAAATTTCCACTGCTTATCATAGAAGTCTCGCAACTTGCTAGCAGTCCAGATGGTCTTGTTCCAGGACTCGGGGAGGAGCTTTGGGTCGGCCAACGGTAGCTCGTCGTCGGTGAACTTGGTGTCTCGGCATTTCTGCAGAGACATGAGCAGTTGTAGAGAACCGATGTCGCAATGGACCGTCACAGCAAACACCCTGCGAGCATTTTCGTAGATCCATATTGCGAGCGTGTGGCAAAAGTCACGGTTGTATGTCTCCAAGAGACGATCGACTTGAGTTTGACATTTGATTGCATGTAAACCATTCGTGAAGCCTCCCAACTCTTTCTCGATCGACTCAAGTATGACAAGCTGATTTAGACAGGACTCTGGGAGGTAGTCTCGATCGGAACCATCGAAGTTACTCGAGTTGAACAATTCGGGAATCGCATCTACCAATGGTAGCGTGTCCTCGTCCGAGGACGTGAAGAAGTACTCATCTGCCTCGGCCATGGCTACACTTGCTAGTCTGAATGAGCGATTGCGGATGGTTGCTTGCAGAGCCCGGTATTGATTAGGTGCATGTGTCTGTTGTGACTAGTCATGGTGATGCCCCAGGCAACCTCTAAAGCTTCAATCGTAGCAGAGCCTCATCATTTGTAAGGATCTAGCCTTGCCTCTTTGGCAGATCAATAACCGACACGTCCGCCAAGTCAGCCACACAATATCTGGCTGAGCTCGCTATCTGCAGATGTGGAGCTTATTGTAAATGCATGCATGCATGCAAAGATAGGATCCGCTGGTGGGGAGGTCACTTAATTGGACCATGGGACCCCACCTGTTCCTGAGGTGCATTTGATTCATGCAACTAAACGCTTCGGTTACGCTCTTCCCCATCCCCTCGTTGTGGCCCCCAAATGCCCCGCAGGATCCTCAGTTCGGCTTGATTCGCATGCCGACCATGAGCTCATGGACTTGCTTTGCTCCATCTGTAAGCAAATGTCCAGCTTTTTAGTCTGATTGAATGAGGCGTTGTGACCTCTTGACAAGCGATGTATGATCCACGTTCGACGAAAAGTGAGAAAGAGACGATCTTCGAATCGCGCCATACAGATTTTGCAAGTCATGAGTCACTGTCACACTGTGGGAGGGGGGGAACTGAATTTGAAGTTTACTAGATGGTAGCTGGCTCAATGCTAATGGGAGGTTCGGGACGCAAAAGACGTCGCAGGAGCCGCTTGCCTGCCTTCCTGGCGCGAGGACTCGGATGCGGATCTTCCTCCAGGGCCTTTTGAATCCCAAGGACACCTCGTGGCGGCATAGGTGATGTCATGACGACATCTGTTATGCATGTTCTTCAGCCGCTTCGAGATGATGCTGCAGGGAGTGCGCTCAAGTGAATTAACCACGAGCATGTCGTACTTGATCGTGTTCAGTAGTTCGTGGAAGACCTCAGTACAATTCGGGTTCGCGTGAAGTTCCTCGATGAACTTGGTTACTGGTCAGAGCTGAAGAAATGCTGAAGCAATAGGAATTCAAGCTCACCTCCACGACCCTTTCCTTCACCTTGACCTCCGCTTTATGAATTTGCGGGTCTGCCGTTTGAAAGAAAGTGTCCGTTGACTGTCTTTGTTGGAAATGGTCCACCGACAACCTTCTCTTTACGAATTTATGGAGGAGCCTTGGGCCACCAAGCATCCATGTCACAAATTCCAGATACACACAGCCCAAGCACCAAATATCGTACTCCTGACGTATTGGGGCATCGTCAATATCACACTCAGGAGGTCTATAGGTCACTGTGTGCGCGAGACTGCGAGGTTTTGACTTGCTCACGACGCAATTGAGTTCCGCTTGACCAAAGTCGGCGATCTTGAGCGTTCCGCAGAGCTGTCGAGTCTGGCTTCGATGCGTTGTGAACCAGAGCATGTTTCCTGGATGGATGTCACCATGGCGACCGTATATCTTCGGTTGGTTATGACCACAATCTCTAGGGCAAAACGCTGAATTGATATGTTTCCCGGCAGAACCATGCACCGGGCAGCACTTTTCGATGGGGCTGAGTGGCGTATCTTCCAGGTCGTCATCCTGCAGAACAAGGTGCACGTTGTTGACACCTGAATCAAATCTGACATGGCAAGAAGCAGTCCTTTCGAGAGTTGGATCTGGGCATGCTTGTTAGCTGTCGAGCTCGCTTATTCTTGCCCGCGAAGCTCTGTTGCTAGTGACACTTCTAATAAAAGAACTCATTGCATAGTGAAGGCGATGGATGACACGTTGCGCTGACATTTAAGACATACCATCTTGTGCAAGCTCGGGCGCGGCAGGTGTAGAGCCTGGCTGAATGGTGAACGTAAGGCGTTTATGAAGTCGGTGCAGTCCCTCGGCAATGCCTGCACATTGCTCCGCCATCCACAAGATGTTTCCATACTCGAAGGCCGGCAGGAGTTTGAGCTTAGTCCAAAAGTCTAGTAGGTTGCTTTCGGCGCGGTTGAATATCAGATGGTACTTCCCTGATTGTTCGTAAGTAGCCAGAAGAGATACAATGTGTTTGTGGCTTTATGGACCCGAGAACATTTTCAAGATCTTCGCCTCTTTCTCAAATGATTTCCGATCCTTGTCGCCTTCGTAAAGTTGCTGCTTGACCGCAAATATCTGGTCGCATACGTGATTTGGTTCAACCGGAAAGTTGTGGTGGTCCGGGTGTATGTGAACTATAAAAACCCTTCCATATCCGCCCCGTATATCGGTATAATGTTGCCCAAGGCCCTGCAAAGAGACAAAGGGAAGGATGTGTTGGTCCTGAAGGCGGTAGTGCTTGACGTCACCGCTGCTGTCATGCGAGAAGTATGTTGCCAACAGTCTCCACTGGTCCTCATGGAAGTTACGAAGCTTCGTTGGTGTCCACCTTTCGAAGCATTTCAACGGGTTGTTCGAACTTTTTCGACAGAAGCCTTTGACGCTGGGTGCTTTGATCGGGGTCAGAGGGAGGTCCAGATCGCTCACATCTTCGTTAAGGAATCGAGAAATAGCCTCGGACATCTCCGCCACGACTAGCAGGGCGAACATCTTGCGAAACGATCGGATCTTCGGCTTCCCATTCCTTGTCACCGGGGTCTCTTTGCAAACTTCGCTTGCCAGATGTTTTATCTGTGCACTTGACTGAGAGCCACCTAAGACGTTCAGCAGCTCTTTGGTAACAGTCTCCGGCGTGATAAGACGGAGCAGATCTTTCTTCGGCAGAAAACTCTGCTCATCCCGCGTCTGCTGGTAAGCATCCAGTATGCTAGCTTGCAACTCGCAAGGCGAAGAAAAATCCCAATCTGCCATGGAATACGTGGAGCTGAAGGATGACTCAGGTGATTGCGGATGTGCCAACCTGTCTAGGAGTTCGGCTTGGTCACCGGCATCCGTTATATCGCTTTGCGCTCGTGAACCAGGAAAGCCCGGCCTTAGAGGTACGTTGAGTAGAGATGGGCCGTCGAATTGCGACGTGTATGGTCGTGATCCATGGCTATGCCCTGCGATGAGCAGCTTCGCTGGGCCGAAGGAGTTATCCTATTGTGGCTATCAGAATTGTCTGTTCATTCGAAGAGAGATAGCTGCACTGACCACTCGAGAACGAGCGACAAGGGTGGAGTTGCCATTTTCAGCATCAGAGACTGGCCATTCATCTTCTGAAGCATCGCCTGGATGAGAAGATGGCCCAGTACCAGCTGCATGGGGGTTCAGATGAAATCCAATCAATGCATCAATTGGCCATGCATGAGCTAGATCATTGGCCACTTCGGCCGCACCAGCTATGGTGTTGAGGGGCAAACGATCGATTGGATTGACACTCTCTTCACTTGTATCTTCGATCTCCGTTGGGGAGCGGACAAGTGGCTCAAGCTGATTTGGAAGCTTCGGAGGCACAGCTTGATGGACTCCACGGCCAAACGACGACGACGTTTCAATGTTTTTAACCCGCCATGACTGGGCCTCGTCTGGTTCTTGTGCTCCGCACGTTGCATCCTCCATCGAGCTACCCACTTCCTTTGTATCCGAAGCGTGGCCGGATGATCTGTTTGCTTTGCTTCGACTGTGACGGAGCAGCAAATCGCTATGCTTATCGGGAGCGTTGCTTGGTAGTGACGTGTTCGACGATGGGAAGGGACAATGACTCGGTAATACTTCTGAGTGATCTCGACGCATGCTGAGTCTCAAACATGCGTCTAGCAAATACACGTCTAGCTCGTGCGTTCCAGCACGGCAACATTGGGGCGCGAGTATATACGTCTAAACGTAGTACGAGCGGTACTGAGCGACAAGGAGCTGAGCCCAGCAGGCTGAGTCTCCAGGCCGTGTGCGTGACAGCCAATATCGCCCTGCATGCCTGGCATTTTGCCTTATTTGTGGCTGAACCGTTTGCCTGTTCATGGGCACTAATCTTATGCAGGGCGCGTGTTCAACCGGTCAAGACCGAAAGGGCACGTTGCTGAAGTGGGGGCGAAGTCAGATGCCTGCGGTGTGGCGCAGTCGGTGTCAGCTCGCATCAGCGTCAAGGCATCATGAGAACTTCTCTGTTGTTGCCGCTACTAAAACTATGCTGTAGTCGCTCTGTGAAGTTGCATCAAAACCTTTCCCGTTTCTGGACACCCTCGGTCTTTGAGCAACTGCTAGAGCAGCCATGACCGCTTCTTTACGCGCATCTCAAAACCAGATACTGCCCGCGGAATACTACGCGTCTGGCGAGGAAGTATCGGAACTGGACGATGCGCAATCATTCTCAGGGCGCGGTATCGATTTAGGAAAGTTGACAAATCTTTTGACATTCAAATTCGGCGCGGGTACCTACACCGTCCATGTAAGTGAAGAACAGAGGATCTGGGACCTCTGCTGACCATTGGCAGATCATGCAAGATTCGTATCGCGTCATTGCCCCTCAAAAACTTACAGGTGTGAGTCGGTTCCAACCATCACATGACTTCGTTGACAAATGTAGGGAGAGATTGCGCTGTGTCGACGCGACCAGTCCCCGGCCTTGTCGCTCGTGGGCGCACAGAGGACACGCTAGATGACTAATAGTTCCTGCACAGCTACTTGTGGATCTGCGATTTCCTTCCGTCAACCATCATCCATTGTTTCATTGTTAGCGGCATAGCGAGGGTTTGAATCATTCCGGAAATTACAAGCTTGTACTCCTCACTCGATTTCTGTTGGATAGAGCACATGAAACGGCGTTACCAACTGTACTTTGGAACGAACAGGGAGGGACTAAGAGTCCAGATTTGTGCGTAGAAGGATGTAGTAATAGTCTCAGGAAATGTAGAGTTGTGTGTACCACAGAGCTGTGCAGACTTTCATCTGGTGCCATAACTGTCCGAAGCATGGAGGGCAAACTATGCCAGATCCAAAATCGAAGGAAGCCGAAGAAATTCGTGAAAGCATATTTGTAATTTGCCGAGCTTTGGAGCGTAGTGGTGCAAGCCTTACGATTCGATAACCCATGGTGACTGAGATAGCTTTCACTGATGTCTTAAACGAACCGGGGCTGTGCTGGCGAGGAAGACCACCGACAAACAACATTTGCAATGCTTCATGAGGCAGGGATCGAGATCAAAAACGGCTCGATCAGCCCGATCGCCGAGCGATGTTGAAGTACTGGTCAGGCTGAAATGTCGACATCAGCGGGAACCCTCATTATCAGTTTCAAACAAAAGAGGGCGAAGTAAGCCAAGAAGGCGAGTCATTTCGAAGTAGGCAATACCTAGAAGGGGCTCATCAGATATCAGCGCCCATTGCAGCAGCGTGTACGGTCTTAGAGTTACTCTTAGCCAATGGATGTTAGTAAGGCAGCAGGATCCTGGTCGACCAAGTTATGCGCCAGTCCATTCATGACATCAGAAACCATGAAGGAGTAGGCTGTACTAACGGGGCCACGATCGAAAGAATGAGGCGCGTTCGTTGTTGAATGCGTTTGATGCAAAGTTCTTCGCTTATTCACCAGTAGTTTGGATAATAGAACCCCTAAAGCTAAGTAGTAGCCTCGACCCACGTGGTTCGCAGTTCGCAGTACGATTAAATTGCGTTTTGTTAGTTATAGGCTCTACTAACTAGTCATACTAGTATAATACTTTTAGTTTACTTAATAACCTTTAAAGATATATTAATAGAGCTATTATAGAATACTATAAAGAGGTTACAAACTCTATAAAAAGCTACTTACTAGTAAGCCTAAGGTTTTAGACAAATAGTAAATAAAATCTAGTATTATAGACCTTAGAGAGCTCTATAAGAGCTAAATAGATACAAAGAAAAACATAGGCAAAAACAATTTTATAATATACAAAGTACTATCTATATATAGAGATGTATGACAATTATAATTAGAAGCTTCCAGAAACACAGCGGTGGGCTTACTGGCGGGAAAGACTGCATGGTTGCAGGCAGTCTGCGCTGGCACTCGAACTCCCTAGCAATTACCCGGACTATGCGGTTGGCGTGCTTGTAGACATCAAGGGCAAGCACCACGTCAAAGATCAAAGCAGTGGCAGCGGGCATGAATCAACAAGATAGGCAAAGTACCTGTGTCGAATTTGGATGGATGACTGTAAGGAGAATCAGACCTTCAGAGTAGTACATGTGAAGACACGGCAAACTGGACTAAGGTTCGGTATGATGAAGCAATTCGAAAGAAAATTGGGTCGGAAGAGGAAGCAACGAATCGGACTTTGGAAGAGCTGGCATCTGTATTTCCACCGCATCATAGTATAGTGGAGCGTATCGGCGAAGGCCAGCATTGGTGCATTGGTTAGCGCGTGCATGATCTCGATCCCACCTCAAACGCGAAGCTGTAGGGTACTTGGATTACCACAACGGACCTTGCTTCCTAGAAAGCCTAGAGGTTTTCAGTAAATTTTCGGCAGTCAGCTATTTGACACAATGTAACCTTGTAGCCTGAGTGCAATAAGTAAAGAGAAGTTTACTGACTATTAATAGGAAAGCGGATAGAAACAGGCACTTCTAGTTTCTAACAAAACGTCTCATCCTGTGAATACAAACTCAAATTTTATCTCGTTTGATTAGATCTTGTCTAAGACTATATCGAAGGTGATAGTGCCAGACAAACAAACATGCAATGGAAGGCAAGGGCGGATTTCAATATTGTTAATGCTTCACTGCGTAGGTTTGACCGAAATATCATCGGGGGTGTTTGATTGTTGGCTCCCGCATTCACCCAGACGCTGAAATTTCCAAAACATTTCTTTTTACATAGAAAACAAGCAAGGGTCGACATACCCTACAGACGATAACTCCACACCCAGATTTGCTTGCATCAAGTATGATCTCCACAACAAGAGAAGACTACAGTGCACCTAGAGTGAAGGCTTCTGAATTCATGTTCCCTGCCATCTACTCTATCGTTTGGACAACGGACCATGAAGCGGGTATCGCAGCGGATTGTCTGCATTGTACCATATATCCTTAGCTGCATCGTACTCTTGGTCAGGATCCAGCTTGACGAACCAGAACTCCAGTCGTTCTTGCTCGCAGATATCCATGATTGTCTTCCGTGATTTTTTGCTCCAGTCATCGCCTATTGATGCCATCAATCTTAGTCCAACACATTTCAAGTTTGGAGTACATTTCCTCCACACCTTACTTCCTATCCAGTGCTGTACCTCATCGATTGCTCGCTCTTCGTCGAAAGCATTGCCCGGATGAGAGATACAGTCGTCCCTAATACACATGTCTTCAAGGCTGGAAGGCAAAATGTCTTTTAGGCCTAGACCGGTATCCCCCTCCCAACCAAATAAGACTGGCAGGGCAATCTCGAGTTTGGTGAGACTGGACAGGAAGGCCAAGGAGCCTACGCCCCGTCCGCCTTTGATCCAGACACCCCCCTCTTCGACCTCAGCTGCTCGAGAACTGAATGGAATGAGGGAGATGATCAAAGCTGTCAGCGTATTACTGAGAAATTTCAATGCTTGGCGCAATTCTGTACAATCCAGCCGCTCCTCTGGCCACGCTTCCAGCCAAGGCCAGTATTCGTAGTTTAGGCTTTGTAAATGCGGGGTCTGGGCAAGAATAATACTCAGAGTTGCAGCTTTTGCTCTGGATGCGTGCAGGTCCAGCGTGCGAGCAGTGCAAACTGGCGGAGTTGTTGTTGGCCACACAGTCGGGGGTGGTGAAATTCTAGAAACCCCAATGCTATCAGGCAGTGGCGCAGAGAGCAAATCCAGAGACGGAAGATACAGAAATGGAAGACAGGCTGAGAGTGGGAACTCGAGTAGCTTCGAGTTGGTAGAGTTCCAGGATAACAAGTCCTGGCCCAGGTACACCTTCTTGAGTTTCATGAAAGCGGGTGTCGAACATTTGTTATCGTAGTTGAGGAGGTGGTGGTGGATGATCTTGGCAAGAACGGTGTTCCGGTTGAGGAAGCCTGAATCCAGGTAGAGAACCATCAGATTTGGACACAGCACTATGATTGCAGCGGTCATGATGTCCAGCGTATCCTGATCTTTAATCACTGAATCCCACTCTGTCTGAGACAATCTCGTGTTACGCTTTGCTCTCTGCAGCAAAGGTTCAATCTTGAGGTTGCTGTCATTGGCTTTTGGCTTTGCATCGACCAAGTACGAGAGGGTCTTGCTTTGGTAAGGGAGCTGTTCCTGCTTGACACTCGCAACCCGTGTAAGATAATTTTCTCCGTAGAAAGAGAGCTCCTTTACTTTCTTTGCAAGGTCTGAAGCTTGAGCTAGTGACTCTAAAAGATTCGAAACAAGCGGAGGAGACTTGAAAGCCTCCCAGCGTAATGTTATCTGACTGTAAAGGCGTGGGAGCAGCGCCCTGTGCATTGCTTTCGAAGTACGAGATAAGCAGGAAAGGTCTCGTGGTGAGAGGACAACAAGGTCTTTTATTTCGTTTGGTAGGGCTAGATAGCCGGCCATTGTTCGCCTGTAACGGGGGGGAGGCAATCAATCATTGGGTGGTTCGCAGACGTGGAGACTGGAAGCCTGGTGGAAGTAGGATCGGATATGTTTGGCTCTTCAGATGTCTGGGGGGTTATGGTTGAGGGGACGGGGAATCCGGACTGCAGCAGCGAAAACCGAGTAACACAGCCCTGTCATATGGGGGGCCACAACCAACTCGGTGACCGAATGCAATGCCTGTGCGAACGCAAAAGGGATGCAATGATAGGGGGTTGCAATTGAGGGAGGTGTTGTCGCCCAGCCAGTATTCCGCGTAAACAAGTTCCATAGCCAAGTTGGTGTATCTAGGAGGAACGGCGGCGCCACCCTTCATCTGCGAAGGATGATGTGTCTAACTAGATGTGGATTAGCCTTAGCACTCTGGCATTCGGGATCAGTACCATCTCATGCCGTGGTCAGTCCGTATCCTGGGGGGCTGTAAGGATGGGAAAATGCTGTGCACAGCACTTGTGAATTGCAAAACATATGAACTTACCTAAAGATTTTTGTTAAATGTAGTGAAGGAAGGGATATAACTCAAGTCGTTTAAAGAACTCCTTTTTAGTGCTGATCTAAACAAATAACTGTTTCTATTGCTGTGGCTTTCTAGTACTAACGACCAAAATGTACATGGTTGGGAGGGTTTTAAGGTCCACTGTAGGTGCAAAAAGCTCCAAAAACATACAACAGCGGGTATTCGCTAGTGGTCACCCACCTAACTACTAATCCGCCGGTACGTTGCTTAAATAGGGCTGAGCGAACGGGAAGCCTTGTTTTCAACGTCCTATGGTCGTATGTGAACAGTGAAATAGATCAGCTAATATATAATGTTGTTGTTTGTCGCCAATGTGTAGCTTGAGCACTCGTTAACTTTCACCCTGATCTTCTTCAATCTTGTCGAAGATTCTATTCCTTTATCTAGATCTATCCATGAGAGAAGAGCTGTTCTTAGAAGAAAACACAATAGTTTATGGTATATAAGTATGTAAGCATGTGCGCTTTGCGTCAATAGAGATATACCCAGACACTCCCTTTAACTAGTCTCTTTCAAAAGGACGGTATTTTGGCATACATTGTTACTTATGGTTTATTCAATACATGCAAAATACATACAACATAGGCTTAAAAGACTCAAACTTGGGTTTAGGGGTTCTCTATCAGGCAAGAACGATCAACGTCCCCTGATCATCTCTTGTGTACAGCAGTATCATCTAGTTCAAACATGACTGGAGGTGCGAATATCTCGACACGAACATTTTATCTAGCACCGTGTGCGAGTTCGTGTGGCTTGGGTGGCGCGTAGACCTCTGAAACTGGATTCAGGGAACCATCAAGCTCAGCTTTGACGCAGGCAGATAATTCACTCGGTCCTGTCCTCCCATGTCCTTGCAGTACTTGAAATGTTCGTGGGTACTTATTTGCCTGTTTTTCTCTTCGCTCGTGCCGCCAGAGCCACCATCCAAGTATAATGCCTACCGCAAGTAGACCGGCTCCGATGGCTATACCCGCTATCACTCCAGGCGGTGCCTCGGTTTTAATCTGTTCGAAGGCGGGATCAGACACTTCAGACGGCTTGGGTTGTACAGTGATGATGTTAGGTTCTGGCATTGGGTCGCTGAATACAGCCTGGCTGAGTTCGAACACATCGCGCTCCCAATCCACAAACAGGTAAGCCTCTTGCAGGAACACTCTGCCAAGTGAATATTCCGTTCGATTTGCTGTCCTTCTCAACGGAAAGTATCTTGTTGTGGTATTGAAGATGGGCCATGATGCTTCCAGGTCGAATGCCTTGTAGGGTATTTCGATCGTGATCGCAGGACTGGTACGTACTCCAGCTGCGAGCCGAAACTTTAGAGATCCTTCAATTGACTGGAGGGCATTGTGTGCGGCTTTAGTTAAGGTGTAACGTCCTGAATCTTCGTGGTATGTGAGGTTGAGGACTGACGCGATCTGGTCGCAAACGTTGAACGGTAGCCATAGTTCAGAGACTGCTGTATCGAGGACAGCAGCAATTGCAGTGTTGAGTACGGTTATCGTCCCATCACGTAGAGATGCAGTGATGCCTTGGATGCTGACTACCACACCCATAGTTGAAGGCACTGTAATGCTCTCGTTGGATCTGCGAGATTGATCGTAGCCGCCAAGTATAAGACTGGCTGGGATCATGTCATATCCTGAGGGCGGTGAACTAAGGAATGCAGATGTGTGTGGCCATACTCACGGTATGCAGCTCCAGCTTGGTAGCCAAACGACAAACTGGGGATATGTCCGTGGTCCTTCAGCCCCCGAAGAAATGACACAGGATGCTCCATCTCTTTCATAGTCATGGGAAGCTGAGAGATTCCAAGCCTCCCTAGCCAAAGTCGGGATAACCCGAGTCTGCTCGGAGTCGAGTAAGCTCCCATGACTTGCTGGTGCAATGTAATGTTGTCATTCGTCCCACCTATTGACGAGATCCCGGCTTTGTCGTAACCATACAGACTGGTCCCATCGAGTTCAAACACTGTACCGGGCTCGAGATTGTAGAGACCCAACTCTTGCCACGTGGATGACGCATTGGCATCGAAGCCAAAACTGGGGCCTGACACAAGAACTTCTGCGCCGCGCGAAGTACCGCAATCAGTGATAGGTATATCTCTACAGTCACTCGCTTCAGGTACGTAGACTGTTCGACTGTTCAACGAGGGTAGTACGTGGAATTGCTGTGGTGGTGTACCAACGTGTATGTAAAAGCTAGTGCCGGCATTAGTGATGTAGTTGAAGCTTTGGAAGAAAAAGTCCTCACGTAGACCACTGGCCATCGTTTCCTAGCCATTTTCCTGAGTTCTGAACCATAATAGGTGTTCCTAGATCTGATGCGTTACTCATAATGTTCTACAGTTGTAGAAGTTGCGCCTGTGGTTGTAGCAACATCTTCTGAGTGCCCAAAACCCCAGTGCTATGTATATGTTGGGTTTGTAGGGACTTCAAGACCTGATTATGCAGATGCAATACCACAGAATAGAAGCAGACAGGGCAGCCACGCTCTGAAATCGTCAAAGACCGGGAGAAAGTAGGGAATCCGGAAACATGGAGAGACGCTGAGGAGAGCTGCAGCAAATATTATATTGAGCATCATGGTGCATTAAACGGTATGTCGGTGGTCTCGGCGTAGCTTTCTCTGGCCTTGGCTTGACTTACAGGGCTAGACATTGAATAAAATCTGGCCATTACGGAGGCCCGCTGTGCCTCAACTCTGCATGTTCGATAAGAAATCTTGGTCACCACCAATCAAACACTTCGATGCATCTGTGAGTAACCCGATTCACGGGCTCATCGTGATGTGCTGTGCAGCGGCAGATGGAAGACTGAGGGCATCTTGTGTGGTGTCGCATACAGTTCTGAAATAGTTCAGGATTCCGACCTACGCAGAAAACAGCCGTGAATCCAAGATATCTTGCTGTAATAGTTGTATATAATTGTCCGGATTCACATATGCCAATGGTATGGATATCACTAAGTTTAAGCTGCCAGACAGGCTTGCTATGTTTGGCGTGGCACTGCATACGTTTGTACCTAGCACTGATCGCATTGGTGGTAATCAGTACATCTCTACAACATAATTTGTGACTGAAACCGTCGCATGGATGAAAAGATTAGCTGTAACATTTGCTAATTCACTCCACTCACAGCCATCACAGCTGTAGCTTCTGGGAGACTAAGCGACAGTGATAGTGGGAGCTCTACAAGCCGATGTGATGAAGATGCGACCCCCAATGTATCCCTTGCTGAGATAGTGGCTTCACTACGAACCAAAAAAAAATCGCGGAACAGGTGTTAACATTCGGACTCGGCGCGTTGGTGGCGGTACTCATATGGGGTGATTCGAGAAGAACCAGGGTCTAGAGTCGGTGAAGGACGATTATTACGTCAGGGCGATCGGAAGCGAATGACATGTCTTGGTTGGACGATGGTACGATTTCCCACGAACGCTGTTGACACACCAATGATACTTTTTCCTGGATAAGAAACAAAGATTGGACAACACTTCGCTTGTCTCGCTTGACCGCGAGCGACGCAGAGCATACTAGATGTCTTATTTGGTCTATCTGCAACCTCTCGAAATCTTGGCGATGCCAGTATCTTCGTTTGCCCATATCACATACGTGAACCTTACGGAAATCGCAGTCGGAACGACACAAGGTTTTTCACATCGCACTGTACTTAGAAAAGACACATATAATCTCATGCTTATCCCAGCTGTTATTTTTTTTGTCCAAATGCAAAACCTTATGTTCAGAAACACTAGGGCTTCAATCTATGGGCAAAATTCTTGAAAAGGGAGGCTCACTGGTTCATGACATGCTCGTCTCTCAGCACTCTATGACTGGTCTTGAATGCAGTGTTGTTTCCAACAATGCCGTGAAACTTATCTTATTAACAGTGATGGCTGCGTATGTTGTTCTTAGTGGCTATACAAGTCTTCAAGTCCGATCATGAAATGTTTCTTCCGTCACTGCCATTCTTTCGATCTAAAAAAACACGGTAATACCTTTTTGTGTGCGTGGATTCTCGGTTTCTCAAATACGGATCAGGTATCTGAAAGAATAACACTCTCAGATTCCTGAACACTCGAAATACCTGAAAGGAGCACTGTGATGGCATTTGTTAAGATTGCGACTTCGTCCAATACGTTTCGTAGTCGATGGACACTTTCGCATTCACACTCCACAGAGTTCTCGTGACATCGAGAGAGACTTTGAAGTCGACCAAAATGTTCAAACACCAAGTTGGGATTTTGTTTCCATTCGTAAAAGACCGCTACGAGACCAATATCTCTCAAATCTGCAGTCCTCCAAGCGAAAAGACAACAACGAGATACGACAGTCCATTTCTCACGTCTCAACACCTTGGAACTGACACAAAAACACCATGTACCGATTGCAGATGTTGGCAGAGTGGCGAAGAAGCCATGGGACTTTATTTTATCACGTAAAGCTCTCTATCCTCTGCTATCACAGTAGCTCTTTCTTTCCTTCAAACTACCAGAACACAAAACCACGACATCATTCCCACATACAACGAAAATCCAGCTACGCTCCTGTAAACCCGCAGACATAACCACCACAAAGACGAAAAAGACCTCAAGAATGACTCTCGTACTTCTACTCCAAAAAACAAACAAGGCCTGGACTGCAAAAAGAGCGCATCATCCTCACATGTCCCGCGCTCTTCCTGTGCCGAGTTTCTTACAGCCACATAATATGTCCCGAGACCCTTTGATTCTCAGGACTTGTCTCTAAAAAAAAATGTTATTCGGACGATAGAAGGACATGAAAAAGACCTCTTCGCCGCTACACTGAACTCCAGTCACACCCATGCACAAGCCAGAAAAGAAACACACCCATTTCCCACCATAACAACCTCAATGGAGAATGACGAAACTCACAAAGCAGAGTACCATGTTCGCCGAATTCCAGAGATCGTGACGTAATGGCTGCAGAAAAAACATAGCGATAAATCACACATGCTGTGCGCATCTCGGACGCCATGGCTGTGGAGAGTTCGACTAGACGTTTCCCCGTCTCGTTAGATATCTATGACCAAAACCCTACACCACGGCGTCACACGCAGCATTTATCACAACAAACACATCCATCCCACCCCTCTCCACCCTCCAACCAGTCGGCAGTCCCCGCACGCCACGGCAGCAAAGCCCAGTCCTTCCACGCACGATCCCGACATCAAGTATCAGTATATCTCACCATCCCCGCAGTAGTAGACAATCACCGCGGCCACAACCTCACCACGCAAGCCAAACACGTTTCACCCCTCGTCAGCACACACGCACGCCCAAGTCAAAAAGCGAGTCAGGTGTGCGAAAAGCGCCGCTGAAAACGCCGATGCGTGCGGGGCTGCGTTGGATGGGAAATTGGTCCGCTGGCAAGAGCACGGTGCAGGGAGTGGGAGGCGGCGGTTGCGTCAAGGTGTTGCAGGGTCCGGGGTATCAATATGTCAAGAGGAGACAGTAGAAGAAGAGCACATGTTCAAAGTGAAAAGGCTTGGATTTCTATAACCGGGTATTCTGCACTAGAAGCGAAAAAAACGAAGCGCTGTCTCGCTACGCGCCAACGACATACTCGCGCGCGCCTAGACCAAAGTATCCATCTACGACGCGAAAGCAGTGCCAACGTCGTTGAGCGCGTTGCCAGCCTCGTTGAGCAGGAACTTGAGCCCGCCCTCGTTGGTGGTAGGCGCAGCCATGTGCCAAGCGTACCTCTCGATCCAGCTCTGCTGGTCCATCCAGGGCAGGATCTCCTTGAGGAAGGCAGGGGCATCGCCCTCGGTGACGCCGAACTCGGTGATCCAGACGGGCTTGTTGAAGGTCTTGTGGAAGTTTGTCATGTAGGTCTTGAAGTCCTCGGCCTTGTCCCAGGCGTAGTAGTGGGCGGTGACAAAGTCGATCTGGCAGTCGGAGCAGGCGCTCATGAACTGCTTGAGCCAGTTGATGCCCTTGTCGGCGCCATCGCCGTTGGTGACGGAGGGGGAGCCAATCTTCAAGGATCCAGCGAGCGGCTGGATGTACTGCTTGTGTGTGGCCACGGCGTCCGAGACGGACATGCAGGAGCCGCCACCACTGTTATTTGTTAGGACGTGGTTGAAGTGTAGTTGGTAGGGTACTTACCCGCACTGGTCAGGCTCGTTGAAGGAGAGCACGTGCGAGACCTTGTAGTTTTTCTGTGCGTTGGCGACGTTGGTGGCCCAGCCAGCCGTGCACCAGTCCTGGTTGGAGTGGAGAAGGGGAACGTATTCGAGACCGCTGATGGGGGTGCCGTCAATGACAGCCTCCCAGTCGTACATCCATGTGATCTGATCGTAGTTCTTGAACAACTGAGTGTAAGTCGACCCAGCGACGCCGTTGTTCTGCTTGGGGAACGCAAGACCACGCTTGCCAGCGGAGGCACGCTTAGTGGGGGCGGCCTCGGTCATGGCAGAGAGAGCAGCAAGGCTCAGAAAGAGAGTGGATTTGATAGACATTTTGATAAAGAGTGACGAGTGCTGAAAAGAGTGAAGCACTGGTGAACTTTGAATGGGAAGGAATGTAGTGACAAAAGAGTGTCTTGCTGTAATCGAAACGGAATTCAGAGTACCTATATAGTATCTATATAATCGACATGAATCGGAGATGAGAGCACGGTCCGCAGGTCCAGCTCCTGCACGTTGTCCGCGCGGAGTGTTGGCGTGGACTGGCGTCGGCCATTGGCAGCTTGTCTTGTGTTTCAAAGACAAACGTGCAAAGTCCGGCTATGCAGGCCGCTCAACTGCAGTTCAAGAGCAAATCTTGACGCGGTCATGTTTGCAGTAGCATGCGGGATTTGTCGTTCCTCGACGTTGGATTCGCCGATTTTCCGTCTCTTGCATGCAGGAACAAGCCTAGTTTTTCTTCAGGAACCACGCGGCTTTCAGCAACGGCCTTAGCATTGCATCGCAGTTGTCACATCTCCATTATCGCCCTTCTTGCACCGCGCACGTCAGCCCGATTATGCGCGCTGTTCGTGCAAAACATGGCATTCCAAGCTGTGCAACAGCGCACTCTGCGCCCTACTTTCCTGCGCAGACGCCAATGCAAAGTCCGAATTGTGAAGTAGTGTCGCGTGTGGGGCTGCTCAGCTCAGGCGCGGAAGCTTGCCAGTGGAGATCCGCCCGGCAGCTAGCATGTTCTGGGCTTTGGGCAGGCAGGAACCGAACGGCCGTTGGCTGCCCTCACAAGCGTCGTCACCTCCTGTAATTTGCACATGCGGGCCAAGGAAGACAAGAGTCAACACATTTGACGTGTCTCTAGATTTTCATCGCTCTGGCGTCTGCAGGTCTTGCTGGTTCAGAATCTGCCGACCGTGCCCAGATCGGTGGGGACGGCGATTGTCTGTGGAGCTGACGAGGAAGCGCAGCGTCTTTGCCGTGTCTCTGCTGTGACTTCTGTCAGTGCGACTGTGGCAGCAGCGTGGCTTCCGGTCAAGCCGGACTCGAGAGGGGCACTCCTGGCACTCCTTCCTTCGGCCTTCGATCGCCACACAGCGAACATTGCTCAGGGCGAGCACACAAAGACCCACGTCACCAAGCGATGCGCCTCGTATCGAGAATTAAGAATATATTCTATACGACATCAGGGGTATACAACAAACCGATTTCCTCTATGATATGAACGCGAGGTGATCTTGGATGCAGAGATGGAGCAGATCAGGTGAGAACAGTGTTCAGTGTGCGCCCAAGGCTTGCAGCGCAATGCGCAGCTCTTTGACGGCGGTCGCCGAGTCATCGAAGTTCAGCGCCGAGATGGCCCACTTGGCATGTTTCTGTGCTTGCCTGATTGACTCCTCGTCGTCTCTGAAGGGCCCCTGCGACGAAGCTGCTGGCGGTGGTGCTGCTGGCTGCGCATAGGGATTCTGACGTGGCGCAGAGTACTGCTGCGAAGGGGCAGTGGTCTGCGGCATGTGGTACGGCTGTTGGAGAGGTTGAGGCGGGGGCGCAGAAAAGTGCTGCTGCGGTTGCTGTGGCTGCTGAGCAGGTGGAGATGCATATGGGTTGAGCGGAGACGCTTGCTGTTGTGACTGTGCAACTGGAGGAGGCGACGCAGGATTTTGGTAGAAGCTCGAGGGATCGGTGGCTCCAGAAGCTTGCGGTGTCATGCCCGATGCGCCACCTAGGTTGCCCAGGGAGGACGTCAAGGGATCGTCTTCGGTCGAAGGTGCCGTGGGCAGGCCAGGGGCAGTGTTGTCTGATGTGAAGGTCGGCGGTGCTTCTGTCCTGGGAAAGTATCCACCGCCTACTGACACGACCGAGCCCTGGCGAGAGGTTGCCGGCTGGGAGATGGGAGACACGTCGTCATGCGTGTGTGATGTGTACCCGGAGGGCACCGTTGGCAGGGCAGGCGGTGGCGACAAGGCTGGACCAGAGAGCGTCGGCGAGGGCTGTGCGTCCGTATTGGGTGCTGTCTCGACATATGGCTGGTATGGATTGGCCGAGGGCGGCTGCGGGGTGCCCTGGTTGATGCGCTGCACCTCGGGGTCGGCTGGGTCCAGCAGCGGCGGCGAGGGCGGCTGGTGCTCCTCCTCGTGGACTGGATTGGTGGCATTGGGGTCTTCGCCAGCCTTGAGGGCCTTGAGAATGCGCAGGGCGTGGTACTTTGCGTACTTTGTCTTGGAGGCCAGCTCGGCATCGTCCTTCTTCCAGATGGTGAGCATGTCGAGGAAGGTCGAGGCGGCGAGGAGCGTGTCTGCCGTCGTGGCCGTGACCTTGTTCTCGGCCATGTCCTTTTCGCCCCTGGCAAACGTCTGCAAGGCAAACTGCTCGCAGTAGGCGCTGGCTGCCACATCGTCGAGCAGCGCATCTTCGCCAGGCATGTCGGCCTTGGTCTGCTCGAGCTTCTCCATCAGGTCGGTCGTGTAGGCGGTGCATGCTGCGTCGGCCGAGTGCAGTCCGGCGCCGATGATCTTTTGCACGGTGTGGAAGCGTACTGTGCGTGGTGTCAGAGTTGCTGCTGTGGCTGTAGTTGTGGTTGTGGTTGTGGTTGCTGCTCAGTACTCACGCCAGTAGGTCACAATGGGCTTGAAGCGCTCGAGCTGCGCCGCGCGTTTGGCAAATGGCGTCAGCTGCAGCGGCTTGAGCTTTGCAGGTATTGTGTCGGCCATGCTTGCTGGATTCTATCGACGTGAAGCGTGTTGTTGGGTGAAGGTCGCTGCACCTGGCGCGGGACGATGCATGTGGTCATAGGCAGCCCAGCGAGACCCACCCCTGCTCGCCCCGCATTCACTTTGGAGCTATGGGCAGCTGTTCCCGAGCTTCAGTTACAGAGCCGCGTTGAGGACAAGTAGCCTTTCGCGCGCCCGCCCTCGAGTGATGTGAGCACTGTTATACAATACAAGCACTGGCTGCTGACACGCACTTCACTTCCAACACACCAAAACGCACCCCATCGCCGACCACACCATGGTCCGCCTGTCCACCTACCTCGCCGCCACGGCCGCCCTGGCCCTCAACGCGCAGGCCGAGAGCATGTACAGCAAGAAATCCGGCGTCGTCAACCTCTCCGGCACCGACTACGATCGCGTCATCGCAAAGTCCAATTACACTTCGGTACGTCACGTCATGTAATCTACACGCCAGTTACATAGCTAACCCTCACCCAGATTGTCGAGTTCTACGCTCCGTGGTGCGGCCACTGCAAGAACCTCAAGCCTGCCTACGAAAAGGCCGCCCAGTCCCTCGCCGGCATTGCCAAGGTCGCCGCCGTCAACTGCGATGAGGAGATGAACAAGCCCTTTTGCGGCCAGATGGGCGTCCAGGGCTTCCCGACCCTCAAGATCGTACGACCGGGCAAGAAGCCTGGAAAGCCCACTGTCGAGGACTACCAGGGCGCACGCTCGGCCAAGGGCATTGTCGACGCTGTCAAGGACAAGGTCCCCAACATCGTCAAGAGGGTGCAGGACAAGAACCTCGACGCATGGCTGCACGAGAACAAGGACACCGCCAAGGCTATCCTTTTCAGCGACAAGGGCATAGTCAGTGCTACACTGAGAGCCCTGGCGATTGACTTCGCCGGTGTCGTTTCAGTCGCGCAGATCAAGAAGACCGAGAAAGTTGCCGTCGACAAGTACGGCATCACCGACTTCCCTTCTTTGATCCTCTTGCCCGCCGGCTCAGACGAGCCCATCAAGCACGAAGGCAAGGTCGAGAAGGACGCCATGGTCAAGTTCCTATCACAAGTCGCACCGCCAAACCCAGACTGCCCTAGCCCCAAAGCGAAAAAGCCCAAGAAGGACAGCAAGAAGGAGTCAAAGTCTTCCAGCAAGTTCGCCAAAGCCTCAGCTTCTCACAAGTCTTCAGACGCGTCTTCGGCTGCTGCGTCTGCCACAGAAGAGACTGTGCAAGAGCCCATCGCAGCGACCGAGTCTCCAGACCCGAATCTCAAGGACGAAGACACACCGGACCCTGTAGTTCTGCCTGTTGGAGACGCCAAGCCCGCCGTTCCCTCCATTGCCGATGCTGCTGAGCTTCAGTCACTCTGCTTGAACGACCAAGCCAAGACCTGTATCCTGGCCATCCTACCTCCGGACGACGCCTCTGATGCTGCCATGTCTGCCATGTCTGTCATTGCTTCGCTGAGCGCTATCCACAACAAGCACGGCAGCAAACTCTTCCCCTTTGTCAGCGTCCCGCCATCAAACCCTCTTGCAGATAAACTCCGATCTGAATTGAGCTTCGGTAATGATGACACTCTGCACCTCGTTGCAACCCACGGCAAACGTGCGTGGTACAAGAAGTACCCCAGTACTACCTTTGGCGCTCAAGAAGTTGAGCAGTGGGTTGATGCCATTCGAATGGGCGAGGGCAAGAAAGAGAAGCTTTCGGAGACCCTGATCGCGTCTGGTGCACAGGAGACAGTCAAAGAGAAGGTTGCAGAGAAGGAGCCTGTCCAGATCAACGTTGAGGAGATCTTGGAAGACGCGCCTGAGCATAACGAGCTCTAAATGTATCCCTTAGCGTACATGTGTATATTCTAGCATAGTAAATCCATAGCGAATCTCACGTCCGACTGTAACTACAAAGCAGTATTTCTCTTTTCAAAGGAACGTGATTGACAAATCCATCAAACCCGACCCTGACCCAGGCTCTGGTATGTAAGACTATTCTAAACAATGGTAATATAGTCCTACGCTACTCGATCTCATAAATGCGTTCGCATGATCGATCGTCTCAATATGCGTAGATATCGCCAAGCCTGTCTAGCTCCAGCGCACGTGCATGCACCCCAACCTCGCATGACCATCAATCTTGAACGTCAACAACAAACTTCCCATCACGATGTCCATACGGTAGTCTGAACAACTAGGGAACCGCCTCACATAGTCTACCAAACCATGGCGCCCGCCACGCCCTTCAATGCCGCTGAGATCACGGAGAAGGCGCGGCGCGACCTGCTTCTTTTGCTCGAAGGGGTAAGGCAGCCAGTGACGCCGCAAGACCAGCGACATGGACTAACACCACCTGTGTCTAGATAAGAGGAAAGAAGAATCTGGTCTTGGAGAAGGCGCTTGCAGGCCCCTTGAACTTGCTGGTCAAGTTTTCCACGCTCCAGGAGTATGGTGTGGATAAGCCGTTCTTCCTTGAGAATGATAACGTCGATGCGAGTCAAAGGAATGTGGTGTTTCTTGTGAGGGGAGAAAAGGCTAAGACGGTCATGAGGGTTGCTGGTATGTGCATTGCTCTTGTGACAAGAACTGGGAGGCCGCTGTGCTCAGCATTGTATATTAATATTCGGAAAGCTGACCCTAAGCAGATCAAATCAAACGTATAAGAAGAGAAAGTGAAATTGAGCATGAGTTCTCAATCTTCTGGGTCCCAAGGCGCACAATTGTCTCAGACCAACTGCTCGAAGAAGCCGGCGTGCTTGGTGAGGCCAGCGTCAGCGAGTGGCCTCTCTTCTTCGTTCCTCTAGCTGATGACGTGCTGTCTCTGGAACTTGAAGATACAGTATCAGACCTATATCTTGTACGTTCCTAGATTCTATCTCCAGTCGCTTGTGACTCACTCTTCCTAGCGCAAGGACCCTACGTCAATATACCTAGCAGCAAAGGCACTTATGCTGCAACAACGCAAGTATGGTCTTTTCCCGCGAATTGTTGGCAAGGGCGACAATGGTAAACGCCTCGCCGACCTTCTCATCCGGATGCGCACCGAAGTTGCAGCAGGCGAAACACCAAGCAATACCGGCCCATCGTTCCTCGGTCTAGCTCCCAGTACCACAGTCGACAGCTTGATCATCGTCGACCGGGAAATCGACTTCCCCACCGTGTTACTCACTCAACTGACCTACGAGGGTCTTATCGATGAAGTCTTCAACATCTCTGCCAACCAGACAGAAGTTGATTCGTCAGTTGTCGGCGGCGCGGCACCGCAACCCGGCCAGACAGGCTCAGCATCCACCAGCATGAAGCGCAAGATCATGATCGATCCTAAAGATACCCTCTATAGCGAGTTAGGCGATGCCAACTTCGCCATCGTAGGATCTCTCCTCAACAAAGTAGCGCGCCGGCTGCAGTCAAGCACAGAGCGGAACAGTCTGGCCGCAAAGTCGACTTCCGAACTGCGTGACTTCGTCGCTCGCCTTCCAGGCTACCAAGCCGAGCAGGCCAGCTTGAAGCTGCACACTTCTCTCGCAGAAGAGATAATAAAACACACCCGTACAGACACATTCACGCGCTGTCTCGAAGTGCAGCAAAACCTCATGTCCGGCGCCGACCCCAGCACGCAGCACGACCTCATCACCGAGCTGATCGACCGCGGCACACCACTCCCCACCATCCTACGCCTCCTTTGTCTTGAGAGCACGACGAATGCTGGCATCCGCTCCAAAGACCTGGACCTGTTCAAACGCGCCATCATCCAAGCTTTCGGGCCCCAACACCTCCTCACCCTCCAGTCCCTCGAAAACATGTCCCTCCTAACCCCCCGCGGCGGCGCCACCCTAGCCGGCGGAACAGGCAGCACCGTGAAACCGGGGAGCGTAACAAACTACACGCCCCTCCGCAAGACGCTCCGCCTCTGGGACGACGAAGTCAACGAAGCAAGCCCCAACGACATCAGCTACACCTTCTCAGGCTACGCACCCCTGAGCGTCCGCCTCGTGCAGAGCATCATCCAGAAACAGACCCTGGCCCACGCCGTCAAACCCCCCACCACGCCCGGCGCGCCCCTGAGCTCCAACCCCCTAGCCCAGGGCTGGAGACTGTTCGACGACGCGGGCAAGTACATTCGCGGCGCGACCTTTAACGAGGTGCAGACGGGCGACGTGAGTCAGAAGGCGTTGAAGGCCCGGCAGCTGCTGAGCGGGCATGGCGAGGCGGGGAAGACGGTTGTTGTGTTTTTCCTGGGCGGGGTGACGAGGGCGGAGATTGCGGCGCTGAGGTGGGTGGGCGGGAAGTTGGCGGAGAG
>SAUA01000212.1:0-33660 GCA_004335185.1 Phoma sp. RAV-16-625 | reverse complement strand
TACGTAAGCTAGATACTAGAAATACGTAATCTTCTACGTAATCTGCTTATAAATACACTTGTATTTCTAAGCATCTATTAGTAATAGCTATTCTAGATTATTCTACTTTGTAATAGAGAGAAGAAAGATTCTAGTATAAATACTACTCTCTTTCTCCCTATTAGTTCTGTACCTAGCATTTAATATAATATCTGCACTATTATATTATCTTATCTTTATCCACCTCTTTTGGCTATACGCTTCCTATATTTGGAATTACCTAGTCTAGTTAGTCTAGGTCTTCTAGATTAGGGAAGAAAGTAGCTATCTTTAAATTCTCTCTCTCTACTTTCTTTACATTATACTTGTTAATAAACAGTTATATAATAACTCTAGGTATTCTATCTTTCTCTACTTATTATTTCTTTAGAAAGAAGTTAGAGGTTTAGTTAGATAATACTTATTACTATACTACTTTTTCTATACAGAATTGTAACACTATCTCTACTTTCTCTTTAGTTTATTCTTAAACTACGTAATTGTATCTTAGAGATTTATATAATCTATAATCTCTATATCTAGTAACCTGTAAGTTAAGATGTTCTTATACGCTTATAATATCTATCTTATATTAGAAATCTATTAAGCTAATATATCTGCTAAAGTTCTCTACAACTATTGTTTCTTTAGTAGTTATAAGTGCTATATTATACTAGATAGTCTAAAAGGTCTAAAGTGTGCTAAGTGTATAAAAGCTAGCAAGCTATATATAAACATATCTTAGTTATTATTAGATAAGACTTATAAGAAGTATAAAAAGAAGATAGAAGAAGATAAGTTACTTTTTATAACTATTATTACGTAATTGTTGCATAATAAGAAAATTCTAAAATAGGTAAATAAACACGTGCAGTAAAAGACGCTATATTTAGTAAATAGAATAGTTAAGGTAGATAAGTTAGATCTAGCTAAAAAAGTTAATTCTAACTATTCTATAGCGTCTATTAGTATATGTACTTTACTAGCTATCTAGAGTGCTCTTAGCTTAATTAAAAAGTCTATAGTAAACTATAGCACTTACGTACTAATTAGTAGTAACTCTTAAGATATGTAGGTAGCTTCTATATATTTTCTAAGTCTAGGTATTCTAACTATTTAACTAGATATCTTTGTTAGTTACTATTTTCTTTATATATTACTATTTTTTTAACTTTCTATTAGTCTTTGCTATTAGCCTAATAATAGAAGTTCTGCTAGATAGGCGTTTTAGAGTTAGCTAGTTCTAATAGAGATATATAGAACACTAAATAGATCTTTATATTCTTTAGCAGGTTAAATCTATAGTTAACTAAGCTTATCTACTAAGAAATAAAAAAGAGTCTAACTTTAACGTAGTCTAGTTTTTTTATTAGTCTTTATGTTTAAAGATTTTTTATAAGAAGATAGGCTTTATCTCTTTTTTTTAGCTAAGATGCTATTTTTCTTTTCTAGTTAACATAAGAGATTACTTGTTTCTAAGCCTTACTAATGTTTTCTAATAATTTCTAGTATACTTTCTTTAGTTTAGTTACTAAGAATAGTGCTAATTTAGTTTAAACTACTGTTTCTAGACTTCTAGTAAAGAGATTTAGATGTTTTCTATAATTTATATAGAATAGCGTTGTGCCTATTACTTCTAATAATTTGTTATTATACATAATCTATACTATAAGTAACAGTAAAACCTAGTTATCTTACTACTAGTTACTATATATCTATAGGTATGTTTCTATAGTCTAATTTATTCTTTTAGTCTGTCTATCTGTCTATAGGTAATAAGTAGTTAATAGCTTCATCTTAGTACCTATAGCTACTAATAGTGTTATCTAATAGTTTAATATAAAGAGCTTATCTTAATTACTAATAATAGATTTAGATATACTATAGTACCTAATTACTTAGTCTAAGAATACTTAAGCTAGTTACTTAGTAGTATAATTATATTAAAAAGATATTATCTTAGTATACTTAGTAAATCTATCTACTATAATAAAGATTGTGTTGTAGGTATATTCTATAACAGAGTTCTTAGAGACAGATAACTACGTAATAAAGTCTATAGTAATATTTATCTATAGTGCTGTTAACAGCTCTATAGCCTGCATTTCTCTATATTTTGTGTGTATACTGTGCTTGTTTTATTAATAATTAACACAGTTTTTAATGTATTTAGTAACTTTGTCTTTTATGTTTTTAAACTTATAATGTCTTTTAATAAGTTTTATTATACACGTAATTCTAAAGTGTTTATATAGCAGGTTATTATAATAACTAGCTATAATTTCTTCTTAAAGTTTCTCTAGTACTTACAATAGAATACGCTGTTTCTATTAAACTTGCATTATATTATTAAGCTACTATAATAGTTCTAAAAATCTATCTCTATTAATTCTAAGTATAGCGTGCTTATTAATTGTTTTTGTTTTAGCAAGATTATGTTATTAACTAAGTGCATTAGCTCTACTATTGTTTTTTTCTAGAGTATATAGTATCTTAAACTTGTATCTTTCTAGTAATTCTAACTATCTAACTTATTTTCTGTTAAGAATCTTAGTTATTGTAAAATAAACTAGGTTCTTATAGTCTATATATATAGTAAGGTCTAAACAACTCTCTGTATAGATTCTCTAATATTCTAAAGCTAATATAATTACTATAAGTTTCTTATTATGCATATTATAGTTTTCTTCTAGTTCTATAAACTTTTGTAAATAGTAGGCAATTAGATGCTATAGGCTATCTTATTCTTGCGTTGTGCAAGCTTCTAATACTAAATCTAAGACATTAGTTTTAATCTAAAGTAGCTTTCTACTCTTAAATATAATTATTATAGATAGTTCTACGTATACTTACTTAAGTAACTAAAAGAAATCTTTTTATATTTATTTCTATTTAAATAGAATATTCTTCCGCGTTAGCTTAGTAAGTAGTAACGCTTTTATAGAGTAGTTCTTAATAAAGCGTTAGTTAAAGTTAATAAAGCTAAGAAATTTCTAGATTTCTTTAACTATTTTTAGCGTTAGCTAATTCTTTACAATCTAAATCTTTTTTAGGCTTATCTTTACTCTATATCTTTCTATAATATAGCTAAGAAATTCTACTTCTTCTTTATACTATTTATACTTCTCTAGCTTTAGGTAGAGGTCTACTCTTTCTAGGCAGTCTAACACTTTCTTAATATAGATTATATATTCTTCTAGTATCTTACTATATACTAGAATATTATTAAGGTAACTACTATTGTTCTGTCTAGGTATACTCTTAATATATTGTTAATTAGAGTCTAGCACGTAGCTAGTGCATTAGTTAGCCTAAATAGTATAACTAGGTACTTATAATAACTATAATAGATTCTAAATACTATCTTCTATTCTTTGCCTTTTTTTATATGTATAAGATTGTACACTCTACGTAGGTTAAGTATAGTAAAGTATTATACTCTACTAAGTCTATCTTATAACTTTTTAATATTTAGTAGTAGGTATTAATTCTTAATTATAATATTATGAAGCTTTTAGTAGTTAACATATAGGTATAGCAAGCTGTCTTTCTTAGCTATAAAGGTAATAGAAAATTCTACTAGAGATTCTAATTCTCTAATAAATTCTTTCTTAAGATTTTTCTTAATATACTTACGTAGTACCTTAAGTTTCTTTTCTAAGAGTCTATATATAGGTCTAAAGAGCAGTTTCTTCTCTTTCTAGAGCTTAATATTATAGTTCTATAGTTTATACTATAGTAATACCTTTATAGTCTTCTTATACTAGAAGAGTTCTATATAACTCTTATATTTATCTAGAATATTAGAAGGTGCACTATTTTTTTTCTTAACTACTAACTATTGTTTCTTTATGTTGTAGCTAACTGCTCTATCTTAGTATGTCTTATATATTAAAGAGATATTATTAATCTTCTTCTTATCTACTAACTATAGTGTGTGTTGCGTAGGTATTAGTATAGCTATATAGTGCTTATATCTATTAAATAAAATTTATTACTTCTTCTAGTTAATATATAGATTATACTCTTATAAGTATAGTAGTTCTAGTATAATATTATAGGCAGCTGTTCTAAGAATATTAAGGTCTAACTTCTTTTTATAGTTGTATATTCTTAGAGAAGCATCTTAGACTTTAAGCGTAATTCTTTCTTTTCTTAGTATTAGTTCTCTATTAGCTACTTATAATAGGTATAGTTCTTCTTTATACTATAGTTAAAGTCTAGCTTCTTCTACTACTATGTAGAATATATAGTTTCCCTAGGCTTCTAAGTCTAATAATACTAATAGCTCTACTCTATTTAGTATAATAGTAAGCTTAATAAGATAATTAGTCTTAATAGAATTAATAAATTAATTCTTAGCGCTCTCTAGTGCTATTCTAAAAAAGACTTGTTTTTAAATCTATTATGTTTCTTATATTTTTAGTAAATCTTATAGTTCTAATTTAGGCAGTTTTGCTAGTACGTATTATAGCACTATATATTAACTACTAACTATATCTAGATAATTACTTATAGGTTGTTTGTTCTAGAAAAGTAGGTATAGTTACGTTTATTAATAAGGTGTATTTTATATAGGTTATTTTTATAGTTATACTACTATATATAATACGGGGTGTGTCTTTTAGAGAACTATCTATTGTTAATCTTAGCGTTATAGTATACTTTATATAGGTTATTACTATAAGCTATCTATATAAGGTCTCTATGTCTAGAATTTCTAATATCTAGACTATACTAGAGTTATAGGCTAGCTAAAGGCAACTATAGGTGCTAGTGTATTTATTTACTACTATACTATAGTTTCTTTTTATACTATAGTTAGTTTTTAGCTTCTTTAAGATCTCTTAAAGCGTTATAGTAGTAGCTAATATCTTATTTAAGTTGTCTAATAAGCCTATTAATAGTAGAGTTGTACTTACTATATTCTAAGTCTTCCTTATAACAGACAAGCTTCTTATACTACTATATATAAGCTGTTTTATTCTATTAATATACATGTTATTCTCTGTAATAGTTGCGTTACTAGCGTTAAGTGCTAGTTTCTTTAACTATTAAAGGTTAAGAACTATTTAAGAGGTTGTCTATTTTATATTAGTAGTTCTTTGTTTCTTTATATAGTATTCTAATGTTATCTAGTATAGCTTATTCTATAGTAATATCTTCTAGTTTATATTTAAGAACTATAAGCTCTTTACCTTTAAGGCTAAAGTAGTAACTTCTCTATCTTTAAAATAGTCTACTATATCTTTTGCCTATCTTAATAATATTTCTATCTATATAGCATTTAATTACCTTATAGTAGTAATTGCTATTAGTAATTATTTCTTCTTTATCCTCTATATAGTTATAGTAAGAAGTTACTATATAAATAGAAGGTTTAATATATTTATTATTATCTTTAGAACTAGACTTAGAGTCTTCTATAAGTTATTCTATGTTATTAGTAACTACTTTCTAGTTACTAGCATCTGCAGTATTGTTATTATAGGTAAGAATATTAAGCTGTTAAAGAACCTTATTCTTTATCTTACAGTCTCTTACAAAGTAGCCTAGTTTACTATAGTTATAGCAGTTCTTACTACTATTCTTATAGAAGTAGTGTTCTTTTCTACTCTTTTTTTTATTCTACCTTTCTAGCAGTTCTTTGTTAAGGTTTAAGAGATCTATAGCCTCTAGTCTAAAGTATCTACTTTATATATTACTGTAGATGCGTTAGCTAGTGTTAGGCTAATAACATCTTTCTTATTATTCTTAGTTTAGGTTATTATGCTATTAGTTCTATAGTAGGTAATTACTAGCAGTAGTAACAACATACGTTCTTAGGTCGTTGCAAAGCTCTTACTAAAGTTTATATAGTTATATATTAATATTAATAGAGGTATTAATAAGGTTGTTAAGGTTATTAGTACTTATACTAGTGTATATAAGTTTCTTCTTAACCTTAGGCTTTAGTTCTTATCTAAACATAGTTATTAGAGTAGTATTATCCTAGTTAGTGTTAGTAGTAAGCTACTAAAACTCTATAGTATAATTAGTAGCTAACTTGTTCTACTTAATCTTCTAAATATTATGTTATGTAATAGTAGGTTTGTTAGAGACTCTAAAGATTAGCTTAATTTTTTCTTTAAAGTTATTAAAGTTGTTTATCTATTTATCTACTTTAGCTAGTGTGTTGCTAGTTTAGAACTATTATATAAAAGCTTTAATCTATTAGAAAGCTTTACTATGTATATAGCTAGTAATAAGAACTACTTATTTATCTATAGGGACCTTCTTATCTTAGAAGGTAAAGAAGAGGTCCTACTACATAAGCTAGTTATTAAGCTTATTACGCTCTCTATAGTATTAATCTAGTTTATTAACGTTTATAACGCTTAAGGTGTAGATATTTCTATCTATATCTATATCTATGCTAGAGCTGCTAGAGGTAGCGTAAGATTCTATAGTACTTATCTTAGAGGTGTTTAAAATGTTAAGTTTTACACTTTAGACAAAGTCTATAAGTAATTGTTTAATTAGGTCTTAGAGATAAGTATATACAGAGGTTCTTAAAGGGGTAGTTATCTAGTTAAAGACTGTAGTAACTAGAGTTATAAGAAAGAGTATAGAGTAGAGTATCTATTTTATAAGCAGAGTTAAGATATTCTAATAACAAAGTTAGTTAACAAAGTTAAACACAAACTATAAGAGTTATGTTTCTATAATCTATATACTAAGAAGATATAATGCTTATTAATAAGTAACTAGAGTTAGTCTAATAAAATACATAAGAGTACTTATAGACAAGCATATTATACTATGCTTATTAATAAGTAGTTATATATGTTATGCTTGTTAATAAGTAGTTATATAATAACCCTAGATGTTCTGTCTTTCTCTACTTGTTATTCCCTTAGAGAGGAGTTAGAGGTTTAGTTAGACAATACTTATTGCTATGCTACTCCCTCTACACAGGATCGTAACAGGCTATAGCTATAGTAGATATTAATACTAAAGAATAGGCTATTTCTATCTTTTTATCTTTAAGGCCTACTACTACCTCTCTATCTAGTATAAAGAAGAGAATTAATAAGATAATTACTCTCTATTTGCCTTTCTACTTATTATATCTTACACAGCCTCTTAATATAGCTTATTATACTACTTTAAAGAAGGCGTAACGTACCCTACGGGCGAGTCAGACACACAGTTTGAGATTCTAGCGATTTTACTAGAGAAAATTAACAATCTAGGCCTTAATAACTCTATAATAACCTAATAAAATTCTCTATAAACTTAATATAATACTTCTATATATGTAAACTCTTAATCCTCTAGATTACTAAGCTCTAGCTAGAGTAAGAAAGAAGTTATAGAAATATACGCTAAAATAATCTCTGTAATTTAGATTATCTTAAATAACTCTTTAGCCTTATTAGCTATAGCTTAGTAATTCTAGGTTCTTATAGTTTATATAGGTGCAGCTCTATAGTTAAGTTTTTAAAATTTATTACCTACTATAGGTAAAGATATTTAAGGTTAAAAAATAGAAATTAACTAGTAAAATTGCTAGAATCTCAAACTGTGCGTCCGACTCGCCTGTAGGGTACGTTATAGGCACTAAGCTAAAATACTTATATATAACTAGATTAACTATATTATAAAAATAGAGTTTCTACTATGCTTTATACTTGCTTATAATACTATAATTACTTCTAGTAATATTTAGAGAAGCTTCTAAGGCGCTAGACTAGTTCTATTTAATCTATAATAGGTTATAAGTAGCTTTAATATAAAGCTACACACGCTATTACTACTACTACCTATTAATAATAAGCTCTAGTAGTTGTAAACCCTAAGCAATACCTTTAAACTAGGGTTGTAATTAACGCTTATAAAGATAAGGATTTAGAGGTATATAGATAGCTTACCTACCTCTATAGTTAAAGTATTTAAGAAAGTCTTAAAGAGGGCAGCTATAATTGCGTATAAGCTAGTATTAGTATAATAGAAAATTACTAAGCTTTAAGCTACTAATAAGGCAGCTATGTAATAAAAATTATACAAAAGAAAGCAGGTTAAGAAGAGAGATACTCTAGTAGTTAAAAAGAGCTAGTAATTAACAGCTCTAAAAGAGTTTAAGACGTATAGTCATAGTAAGAAGATAAAGAAGTAGGTATACGCTAAAGTAGATAAGCGGCATAAGCCTTTCTAAAAGTGCTCTAGATAGTGTAGAAAGACTAGACATAACACGCAAATATATAAAAAAGAAGTAGAAGTAGTTTCTAAATAATATTATAGGCTATACTATAGTTTACAGTGTCTATTTAGGTTGTTTTATGCTATAATAGAGTAGAGTTTAGTAGAGGCTTAGTAAAATTAAGTAGCTTGCTTAGTAAGTAGCTTACCTATAGAGTACGTTACTTAATATTAAGTATCTTCAAGACACTAGAAGCGTTACTTTATTAGTATAGATATACTTTTATATCTAAGGCACGTAGAAAGTAAGTCTTTAGATACATAGTATCTCTTACTAACGAGGTCTTATTTTAAGCCTTGCGTCTTCTTTCTGAATCGCTGCACTGATATGCTTTTTTAGGCTATAAGGTTATTTTTAAAGAATAGAGCTAGTGGCGAATAGAAAAATGAGCACACAACTTGCCAAACCTATGCAAATTAAGTTTCGGTCACGATACAGACGGAGTACAAAACAGTGCAAAGATGCTTTATTAAATAGTACAAGACATACTCCGTTAGCTGTTTGAAATCAAACTGATAGCTTGTACGAGGTAATCGTAAAGGGTACGCGCTGATGGCCTTACTGCAACGGCTCCTAGAGTGCATCGTCATTTCATCCATGCTGGGTGCTACCTTTAGCACCTCTCGCCAGCAAAATCTCTACCACTTGCTTGTGGCCTTCTCTTAAGGCTGCTTGAAGTGCGCTGATTTCGATGTACACACCGCTGTCTATCGTGGGTTCTTTACCCGGCGTATTGATATCAGCACCCCTTTCTAGCAGCAGCTCTACTACCTTCTCATGACCGCTAGCTGAAGCCGCCACGAGTGCGTTGCCGTATTGCCCGCCCTGCATCTGCATTTCCGCGCCTTTCTCTAGAAGCAACTCCACTATCTGCTCGTAGCCTCCTTCGGAAGCTATGCAGAGTGCGTTACTGTTAAGAAATTCGCACCACCATTTCCAATAGTATTGACCGCACGCATTGACATCGGCGCCTGCGTCAAGTAGCAGCTTCGAAATGTGTTTATAACCACCTGCTGCAGCTGCCTGAAGCGCAGTGCCGTAGTATCCACCTTGCATGTTGACGTTGGCGCCATTATCAAGTAATTGCTTTACTACCCGCTCATGGCCCTCTTCTGAAGCTGCGCAGAGCGCGTTGCTGTCGTAAAATTCCTCTTGCTTGGAAAAATAATGTGTGCTCTGCGCGTTGACATTGGCACCCTCGTTGAGCAGCAGCTCTACAATCTGTTCGTGGCCTCTTTTTGAGGCTGGCTCGAGTGCGAAGGTGCTGTTGTACTCTACATCTCCGTCGTCGACGTCGATGCTCTGCGCGTTGACATCAACACCCTTATTGAGGAGCAGCTGTACTATCTCCGCATGGCCATTTTCTGCTGCCACACAGAGTGATATCTTGAATTGGTCACTGCTGACTTGGTCATCAGCTGTTTCCTTCAGTAATCTTTGAGCTGTTGCTATCTGGCCCTCCTGGGCAGCCCAAAGCAGCGCTGAGCATCCGGAATGTTGCATGTTGAAACAGTAAAGGCAGGTATTTAGCAGGTGGTATAGGCGGCGATTGACTTGTGCGAGGGCGTTGATGTCTTTCTCGGACTCGAGACTTTCCGATATGCAGTGAAGTAATTCACTTGCTAGGCTAAGAAGCGACATCGTGAAGTCTGTAGGTGACTGAGGCGAGCAATACAAAAAAGGGAGTTGAGGTAAGATCAAATGGGTGATCGATCGGTTGTGTATTGTGTTTTGTGCCACGTGTGCTTAGTAGTCTCAGGCAGGCCTCCAACGCGGCGTTAATTGATTGTCCGTGCCGTGTTAATCCAGTCGCATACCGATAGGCGATAGCTTGACTACAACAATCCGGACTGCGCCTACAGATTATGTATGTACGGACAACGCTACCGAGTAGGTGTTGTTTAGGCGCCGCGAGCTTGTGGAGTCTTTTCTAAATCGAGCTAGCTGGGCGGGGCGTTGAGATCACCGACGGAACCCGATGGCGGAATGCCGAACCTCTCAAGCTCGATATCATTGACTCAGTAGCTGTTTGACCCGCAGCGTCAAGTCCATCATTCTCTACATGGTATGCAAATCTCCTGGCGTTCTTATCTAGTCCGTAATCAATATTTGCTCGCAGATCAGATTGTATAGGAAAAAACCAAACCCCACAATGCAAATCCCGGCCTTCTTAACCATCTTTCCTGGCGACGTTTTAACTATGTCCAAATTGGTCCTCGTCTCTTTCTTGAGTCCGTAGCATGGAATTGTGCAGCCCTTGAACATGAACATGACTTATGTTGCTCTGTCGAGTTCATATATAAACGATAACTTCTTTGACACGAAAAGACCCATCAGATTGGTGAAGCAGTGCTCTTCACTCTTCTGCTCTTCGGTCTTTACTCTTTCCATTCCAGCTTTTGCACCTGACACAAACTTCCGCATAGTCATTATTCATACAACACTCACTTCCTTTTGTCTCTTACCTTCGCAACAATGTGGACAGCTGGCCTTTCCATTACGTCGACGCTTCTTAGCCTTTACATCACGAAAGCATCTGCTCAGAACGAGATCGTCTGCAACTCTAGGATCCAAGGGGATGATGAGAACACTGAAGTCGCCACAGGCGTCCAGGATATCGCTTTGAAGCTTTGCGATGCTCATCTCAGAGGAGAAGGTCACAACACTTTCGTTTCTGAGAAAGGTCCTAATGGCCTTGTACTCACCATTACTCACTCCTCCGAGAATCCCGAATTTCCTACGGCTGAGGAATGTGCCACGCCATTTAACGAGATCGTCGAACAATGTATCGTAAAGACAGGTGTCTGGGGTGGAACATCCCATGTAGACGGACTCCTATATGAGATCTATCAGGACGATAGTGTATTTTTAATAAAAGCCGACCTCGAATTGAGAGAGTCGGCAGGCATACTCGAACTAGAAGGAAGAGCGCCACCGAAGACACCTAAAAAGACACTCCCGAAGAAGGCACCCAAAGCGACACCAAAGGTGACACCACCGACGAAAGCAAAGCCGACGCCGACGCCGACACCGATGACACCAGCGAACACCTGCCCGTACAAGCCTGGGGGTAAAGGCAAGATCTCTGCCAGGGGAACCTGCAACATACCAGAGGATGGATGGATGAAGATAGGGTTGAACGGTCTAGCTGATACCTCGGACCTCATAAGTTCAAACCCCTGCAAGGGTGAAAAGCGTAGCGTTGAGAAATCTGATTTCAACGCACTTTTGTACAAGCGTAGGCCATGGCAACGAATTGGTTTGGGCGGATTGGCAATTGAGTAATGTAGCCCCTGTCACCGCCTCGTTCAAATTCTAACTTGTGCTAGTGCTCCAGCAACTTGATACGGAATTCGGCAAACTTCTAGGCGATGATGCAGGTAAAGAGATGGTCACGATTATCTGGGCTGGCGGTATCTCCGGCATCCACCTCGGCTCACGTGGAAAGAAAGGTGCAACTGGAGACATCGATTTCTTGTATCACACCAAGACCCCGGCGGCCCTTCGCGCAAAATTCAAGACAGCGATCGAAGCAACAGTCAAAAACAACCCCGACAAACTGAATCAAAAAAATCTTCCCATTTCCAACTCGTTGGAATTCAAGGCTCCTGATGCAAGACTAAAGAAGTGGAGGGAGTTGAGCGACACGAGTAAAGAACCTGTTGCTTGGCAAGGAAAACACATCAAAGCCCTTGATGGCGATTGGCTCTTTCAGCTCTTCGGTAAAATGAGCCGCATGTACCAGATGAGAATGAAGCTTTCGAAACAGGACATCGCAAAGGGTAACCAGAACGGTCAACATAAGAAGAGGGACGAGCAGGACGCCCAGGTCTTCTTCAAGAAATGGGCAGCTGCGAATTTAGGCGACCTGATTATGAAGCACTTTACAGCACTACAGGCGTCTTTTGAAAGGGATCAAGCATATGTAGAGGCGATGGTTGGGAACACTATTAAGCTTGTAGCAGGAAATTCTTTGAGTGGAGTTGATGCGAAGATCAAGGCCCTTTCAAAGGCTGCTGGCTGTTAAAGGCATTCTTTATAATCAACTTTCTCTTGATTAGAGCTTTACTAGAAGAAATTCTAGCGTTAAATAGTAGAAGAGATTATATACGCCCATTCGAATGTAGCACTGACACTCTTGATCACATCTAGCTTAACCCCCCTCAATTGAAGCTTGTTTCTAGGAAGGCACAGCACTCCATCGCTTTCAAGCCCTTTAGAGGCAGCAAAAGAGGCATGTTGACTGATTGGCGCTGACAGAATCTGTACAGTAAAGTCCGGCACCCAAGACGGCAACACAAGCATTGGATCTGCATCTAGGGCGTTCTTCTTCAACAAGAGAATCTGCAGATCCTGCAACAAATCAAGGGGATAACGCGTCGCCTCTACAAAGACTTTCTCAATAGTGAGCCTGTAATCCACCATCAGAGGGCTTATCTCCTGTTCCGGCGAAATACTGACTAAAGCGTAGACCTTGTCGCGGGCGTTACCGGGCTCTGTGTATCGATACCATTCCAAAAGTTGCAGTAGGCCTAGCCGCTTCAGGGCCGATCCGTCTCTGAATGATCCATCGAATGTTCCCATCGAGATTCTGACCTGTCGGACAATGGCCCCGAGCGAGCTATGGAGTACATGTGTCTTTCTCGGTCGACAAAGCTTGACAGAGCTCCTAGCGTAAGTTATATTCGGGCTGTAGTCGCCCATAGTCCGGTGGCTTTGGATAAGTGGCTCTGCCAGCTTCCTCAACTGACTGAACCATCTCGATCGTTGCAAGATTTCAAACGACCTAACAACGACTTCGACACTGCCAAGCTGCCTTCCACACATGAACCACAGTTCCCGGGCAAGTGCAATTTTCTGGAGTTATCCAAGCCCGTTTGAACCAAGCGCGGTGGAGAAGGAGATACACGCCGATCCAGGAAGTACAATTTAGCTTGGGTATTCCTAGCTTTTGATACGTCTCATCTGATAATCAAAACTTCTCAATTCTTTTCGACCACGTTCGTTCCCTTGAAAAAGCCTTGCAATAGTCATGAGTTCATGGAATGCTTGAGCGAATAGTTGGTCACCACCACCAAGCAAAGCGAATACAAGGCGCGCCTGTTGGTAAATGCGACTCATCATCATAACTTGACTGCTCTTTTCTTCTAGGTCATTCTGATTGATTTACAAGGCATCAATCCACAAGTACCCTGATCTTGAGGGTACGTTGGAGAACTTGGGGTCTTTCTGGTGCGTGACGTGGGATCGAAGCCCTAGCAAAGCCGCCTACAGATTTGAGCCGATCGAGACTGCCTTTCCTTCAACTTCTATATCAAAGTCACGTGCTGCCCAAGCCCTCTGCGACGAGATCTCTGGGGTGCTTAGGGTAAAATACCACCTGTGGACGAAACAGCTCGAAATTAGAGTAGCTCGAAATCAGAACTGCTCTCTGCCCCTGGGTATATCTTGAGGAGTCGAATAGATGTAAGGATCAAGATGTAAGGATCGGAAGGTCTTGATAATGGAGATCTTTGAAATTCATGGGTTCTATTCTCTCGCAGCCTTCGGGTGGTCTTATGATAGGGAGACGTGACTGATGTTGAGGCGGTTTAAGGCGATCTTTTTTTTGCCAACATCTGCGAAATTCATTTATGGGACATGGAAAAAGGTATTTGTTTTGGATATTACTTGGTCTTGTGGGCTACACTCTTCAAGTTTCATTACCGGTATCAAGAAAATCCCAGCCTGAGTTCGTCCAACATGATCTTTGAACTCGGTCAGTGGGCCAGCATAGTTCAGACGCAGTGGAAGAGCCTTCACGCTGCGCAACTGCTAGAAATGTGTTCTACACCCAATAGGCCGACGCAGATGGGGAGGTATACGCAATCAGCATCACTTTGCGAAGTCTTGGCACAATACTAAGTCTCATGCTTTCGTCCGAAAGTCCTCTTATAATGCGCAACGATATGTACGCACCCCTCACAGATTCGGACGACTATAGTCATAAATGAGTCATACCTAGACAAACAAGAAGTCCTGACTGGCCAGGTATAGCTAGTTGACAGTGAAAGTGACACTCTACAGCATGGAGTCTCTAGTACCCAGATGAGAGGCTTGAGAAAGTCCATGAGCGTGCTTCACATTGATCGAAGCTGTAAATGTTTGGTGCTCAATGACAGAGCGCAAGTACACACGTCAAATCACACCCAGAACCAGAGTTGTCAACAAAGAGAACAAGCAAAGAAAAAAGGCAGCCGAGATAGAATAAACAAGAAAGCAGAACAAGCAGATCAATCTACAGTAAACACGACGCTTCAATTTTGACTTTTGGCTTTTGACACGGCTGTGAAAACGCATACTATCTGTCACAAAGACCATATAGTCGAGATGTGCAATCGAGTCCTAACCTGTTATCACCTCGCTGTTTCTATGATTGGTAAGTGGCGAAATTAGGTTAAGGGAGTCTGTCTTAGGTTAGGAAAAACAAATAGAGGGTTAAATCATAGAGCGGAAGTGAAAGTGGAAGTCTTGATAAATGCTCTGGATGTCTACTACTACTCTTACGACTCTTGAACGCCTCCACTTTTAGCCAAGGCGGATACAACGCCGAGTTTTTGGAATACTATGGAACCAGTGGATTAGATGTTTACTATCCATATCAACAAGTCCTTCGGCCTCTCTGTCTGACCAGTCCAAAACTAGGTCCCATTGGAGACTGAAACAACCAATTCGCTCGCAGAACTCTCCTTTCTCTTCAACTATGAGGACGTATATGCGCTCACGCCAATCCCCCATAGAGGGGACTCGGACCGCAATGATAATCCCAATGCATGACTTCGCGAGACCCTCGTTTTTCAAACGGTCGCTAAGGTCGTTTGAAGACAGCTCTATTTGTTTATATCCCATCCTGGTTTGGTCTATAGGGAGCTGAACATAGAAGCCAAGTGGGTACTTTGAGGGCCTTCTCCGTGCCTTGGGCGGTGTCGAGTACGTGACCAGGCAAGGTATCGTCCAAGCCTCGATTTTAATATGTGCAGGATTCGCTTCGATGGCAGACCAACACGATATTGAGGCAAGGTCGTCTGGCAAGCTTTGCATGCGGCTTTTTGCTGTCTCTACCCACATCTTCGCGATGTCTAGGGTGGATTATTTGAGGTTATCACCCAAGTTGTTGTCAGTCTCAAAAGACGGCGGAGACAGTGTACCTCTTTCCCAACCCGCCCAAGACCAACTTGGGAATCCGGGTCTTCTTTTCCCGCCTCGCAAGTTCCACATCATTTCTATTAAGAATGATGTGGACGTGTTCATTTCGGACTTTTGCTGAAATCTTGGGACTACGGATAGGCCAGATAGATTTCGCACTGCCTTAGTGGCAGTTTCGAATACTCGGAGGATGCCTTGCATAGCATTGAGTGCGTCTTCAGGTTAGGAAAGCTGCCGTCTGTAGTATTCTTGTATGTAATCCCATACTTCCATGGGGTTGGTACCGGGGCGCTTAGCTCGGAAGGGCCCGAGAGGTGCAGAAATTTTGAAACGATCCCGGTACTTAGTGTGCATACTGTCAAGTGGAAGACTTATGGACTCTGCACAGTGCATGCTATTGCACTCCCAGAAAACTTGCTGAGAAGTGAAAACAAGCCTTCGACGTGAAAGTATCGCTTCCTGGTAAGTCCAGGCGCGGGTAGCCCACGTCGAGCTTTGTACAGACCATTGTGGGTGAGGCAACGTACGGATCAAAAGGTGGTTTTTGAGACGTATAATATCCTGGCTTGCCCTTCTTGTTCCTCTGATGCCCGGGAGACCATGTTCTGGACTGTTTCCAACTGCCGCGATTATGGTCAGTTCAGCTCCGGAATAAATCAAGTCCATCTGCTGAATTTGTTGGTGCTTATTGTCTTTGTCAGACTGATCGATGCAATATCTGTCGACCCACAGATATCGTAGATTCAGTTTCTGAACGACCACAATGCTGTCCTCGATGGTTCTTGGCAAGGTCGGTAGAGCCCTTCCTGGTGTCTGAGGTTTGATGCTCTCCACATCCGTGTCATGTTCAGGTTTGCCCCAAACATACGATAAAGCAACGTATTTGCAGCCGCCGGGAGCTTCTACAGTCTTTCGGGATACGCAATCAATTACCTTCATAGATTTTGTAGCGCTCACAGCCGCACTGCCACAGCGTGTTGTATGGTTTCCGCGACAGTATTTCCACTATCGTTGTATGATTGCGTCGTTCAGACACTCGGGGTCGAGAATACGGGCAGGCGAAGTTTGTGCTTGGTCTGTCACTGCGGTGAGAGCGATGTAACCGGTTTCATTCAGAGAGGACCTTCGACTGTCTGTAGTAAGGATATGTCGATTCTGGACGGGCTCTTTTACAATTCCCAGAAGAACGGAGTCCTCGCGTGTGATAGTGTTGTTTGCGAGCGCCCGATTTGAAGAGAACGCCCGCAAAAAGAGCTTATAGTCCTGGCCTGATTCGTTCTCTCCTTCTTGTGATGGACTTGAACGACTGAAAAACTGACACAAAGGGCAAGCAGATCGCAAGGTAGAGCTCATAGAGTCAACAGCTTGAATCTGATGCCCAAACCCTGATTGAAATCGGAGCCGCGAGATCTCCTCAAAATCGAGCATTTGGCATTTCGTGCAGAGCTGATCGGACCGGTCGGGTATAGATGATATAGAATCAGGAGAGAAGAACGAATTTGGCTCTAAACTTTCGCTGTTGCTGAAATCATTCAGCTTGCGTTTTCGTAGATTGTATTTGAGTACCGAACTGAAGATGAGATCTAAAAGAGTTTATATATATTCATCTGGGTCTGAATACAACTTAAATACTAGACACGTGAAACGTTCAGTGGATAACATACATGGTACAGCTGTGTATGAAACCAATGCGCTTTTATACACTCCCTTCTATTGGTGTTGTTACACGGTTGCCTAGGTCAGCATAAGCTTGGCAGTAAGCCACAATCCTTCCTTTGAGACACACCCACGCGTGACAGCATAAGATCCTATGAGTGGACTGAGGCCCTTTTTCCCTTTAAGGTTAAAAGTGAGTCTCTCAAGCACAATCACAGCCAGGTTTTAAGAAAGCCCTGAGCCACAGAAACGGGGAAAACAAAGGCTACACAAGCCCTGCAGCTTAAGGAGGTTGATAAAACCTTTTCGTGAAACCACTTGACAGGGGTCAAGTCGACTACCGGTACCCATTGTTGCTTAGCGTCTCATTAGTGCTGATCGTCCTTGGTGGTTCTAGCGCTACTTAGAGTTCTGGAACCATGCTACCTATCATTTGGACCGTTTGATTGTCCTGAGAAGCATCTTGTAGTTCTTAATTCTGGTTTTAGCGTGCTGGACTGCAGACTGTGTTGCGTTATTGTCCTGCCCTTATATTCCGCTTGTTGCACTCACACAAGACAAACTTGTAAAGTCCAGATCTTATATAACGAAGGAACTGGCGATTTCTGCGTGCCCAAAGTGGCTTCTGGCGCTGTCCCGCTTTCCGCATCATCGATCTTGTCGATGTTGGTGTCGGTTGGGAGAGCATTCAAGCCTTGTGGGAACGGAGCTTCCTGTTACCAGAGTGGCAGGCATGGCTGCGCTTGTGCCATCGAAATTGGAATACTATGTAATTGTGGGGTGTCGCGTGGTCGAGGGCGGCGAGTCGGCCACTTGACGTCATCAGTCACGTCAAAATACTTGCCATTTCGGGCTTTTCTTTGAACGTGAACCCCGACAATACAGCGATTTCGCACGAAGTCTTCGAAATCAGCGCTTGACTGAAATTCGGCTTCTCCACTGATTGCAAGACAACTGGAGCATGTCAGCCTTGCTTGACGAAAGTAAAAATCTGCAGCGGGACATAGACCTTTGCTTCAGACAGCCCGCTCAGAGGCGGACGCCTAGCTGTCGCAGATGTGCTCGCTATTCCAAACTATGCGCAATTCCAGCTTGGCTTCTAATAAGCAATATTGGATGGGAGCCGACGTGTTCACAAAGCTCAGCTCTGTATCGCCATCCTCCCTCGATTCGCGCACGGCGCCCTCCGGGCAGCATGACACAGGTCCCTACACTCGCCGCGAATACGTACGCCCTGGTCATCTGAGCTTCCAGCCGCCGCCGCAGTCGACTGCACCATCTTGCTACGCTAATGATCTCGGATCTTTGCAAAGCCTGGGCAGCCTTGTCGAACACACTGTATCTGACCGCCCACCGCCTCGCTACATGAGAGACGTTCGCACATAAAATCTCGCCGGGTGGGAATGGGCATCCGATAGCAGAAGCTGGCTCTGGAGATGCCGCTGCTTCGAGATACGACCGCCTCGAGCGGTTCGCCGCTCGCCGCCTCGCACACCACTGCAGCCCACACGCACACGCTCATATACACGCACGACCTCGATGCCGATGCTCAACACAGACTTTGAATCGAGGAGATGGGCGAGAACGATGATCACTGGGGTCGTGCAATAGCTCACTGCTCATGGACTGACTAAGGACAATAGGCCAAAGGGAGTCACTGAAGGTGTCTTTCTGGCGAGCTTGAGATTGGCGCAACCAGAAAGGATGTTGACAATATGTGCCCGCGCTAGAAAAAGACACTAAGCTATCAGAACCTCCTTCACTCCACAGAAGGTGTCATGTGCGGCATTGCGCTGACAGTTGCCACACGTTCAGTCTTGAGTGGGGCATAGCACAAAATGGGCAGTATTCGCAGCGCATGCGCTATCGTGGCACACTGAATTTACGCGGGATATCGTTAGATAGATAACACCACTCACGACTGTCTTCGTTACCATACTAACCGTGCTGGCCCCGCAATCAAGGGTCCTAATCGCTCTGCTCCCTCGAGCTCGCCACCCAACGCAGTTGTCATTGAAGTCCCCCTGTTCCTAGATGGGGAAACGTCGGTGGACGCCAAGAGATTCTGGGCCAGCCGATTAAGGAAGGCTCAATGGTACGAGCAGGAGCAACAGGGTGGATAACACAGCTTCGGAATCCTCTCTCCTTTTGGTTACTCTGTTAGAGGCTAGTGAACACAAAAGCGCAGACGTTGGCTTTAAGTGCATTACAGAGTACTACAATCTACAGTCTATGCGCTCATCGGCGTTCGCAGTTTGGGTTTTCACCACTGCTTTTTCCCCCCGGCAACGTCAAACTGGAGTAAACAGCTCTTAGCAGGCATATCCTCACATACGACAATCTCGATACAATCGTGCGAAGATGTCTGCTATATGTCAGGATGTTACCAACTGCCATGCCGACCCCACAGAATCGGATTGGTCTGACGATGAAGCCGCTGGTCTGGATGCGATCTCGAGGCAAGCAATGAGACTTCTAGCAAAACTGGTGGTCTCCGAAAAAGAATCGAGTGTCCGAAAGATTAAGAAAGATACTACTGTCACCCCAAAATACGCAAGCTCAATCAGTATAGGGCCCTGTCGCCTATGTGTCTTGGATATATAATTGAAGCCGACGGGGGGCTGGCGCCGCAAATACAAGGCACTAGCTAAACCCACTTAGCGACCGCCTTATAAGTAGGAACCACTCTTCTGGATGAATGTATTTGTGTGGCGAGTGTCCACCTGCGTCCTGGATAGAAAGCGGAATTGGGGTCGAAGGCCTAACCCCGAGACCAACCTGTTGTGCGCCTTAGGCATGGAAGTGTAATAATGAGTCCAATGCCAGAGGATTCAAGCAGAACCATCTTGCAGAACAAAGAGGGCTCTGCGCATGATGCCCATGATGTTTTTCCAAGATGACGCCCAACGCTCAAGGTATTGGAACTGTATCATAGGATGAGATAGTATAGGCGTCGAAACTGGAGCGCTGTCAATTCAGGGATACCGTTTACACATCGAGATAACAAATGAATAATGAGAGCCACACATTCCACCTCGTGACGACCGAAAATAATATTATGACCATTGTGTTGCTGACACTTGAGCGCAAATCCTGCAAGTACGCTATGAAGAGACCCGCCGAGCTAAGATAAAGATTGTAGTAGTAAGTAATGACAGACAACAGAGTGTTTTTAGCTACAAGAATATACACCTGTATACAGTTCATAAACCTGCGCCGTCGGATCCCTTGGACAGCTGATGAATACCTACGACTAAGCAGCTTTGATTAAACTATCATGTAGTGCTGTATGTTGTAGTGCCTCCTTCGAGGCTAATGATGTATTTGTTCAAGCCATGATTTTGTTTTGGTTCTCACAAACTGCTCTTGTTATGTGTTTATGTCAATCAATCAATTTAGATCCGCATATTGAGTAGACGTTGTGTTGCCGTTTCAGTCTTCGCAAATCGCCAGGGCTTGATTTTCCTTTCGAACAATTCATCCAGCTCGGCAGCCGAACGTCTACGAATCAGTAAGTCAAAGTCTAGAGCGTTTGGGATGCATTTGACATACCCTTTAGTCTCGGGAATCAAGAACCAGATACCAGCAGCGAATGGAAGTCCAACTCCGGCGTAGAACCAACCAGTTTTGAAACCCCAATTCCACTCATTTGCATTAGTCATGTATGGCACAAGCACATTCATCGCAACACCGACTACACATGTGCATGCAGCGCCGAAGCCAGCTGTATAAGGGCGGAGTCGCTGAGATGAGATCTCGCCAATGTAGCCCCAGCCAGCGGCACCATTGGCTGTCAATCCAATATCTGTCCCACTCATCAGCATGTAACCTGACAATTCGTGCAGCTCCTTTTTGACTTACTCCAGCAACATGCGAAGAACACAAACAGATAGTCAGTCGCTCTGACCTTGTTTGTAACGCCCAAGATTCCGATGGCCACACAGGCTAGCCAACACAGGGTAGTGCCACAGCAAGCAATCCAGCGTCGTCCCAATCGATCTGCGATAAGGACTGTGATCAAGACAGTTGCAATATTCAGAGAAGACGTGATGCACTTGATCGTGAATGGATCCTTCAAACCAGCTTGTTGGAAGAAGTAGGCACCAAAAGTGCCGAAGAGCGTGAGACCGATGAACTGCTGCGACATGTTTGTCCATAGAGAGATCAGGGTACGCATGCCATCTGTACCGCGGAAGATGGCAGTCCAGTGCTCGCGATGTTGTTCTGCTGCGACCTCGCGCTCATGCTCGACCGCAAGAACTAGCAACTGAACCTGGTGATCGACTTCATAACCTGGAACTTTGCCGTTAAGTTTTCGGAGCTCCTTCTTCGCGCGATCGATTTTGTTCGCATTGACACACCACGCTGGACTTTCGGGAAGGAAAAGGTAGACGATCAGCATAATACCTATCTGAGCCCACTGCGTGTAGATCGGCTCAAGCCAGTGATAAGGTTTCTGCTTTGCCAGAGTCTGAAGGGCAATGTAGGAAAAGAACGATCCCAAGGTCCACCAGAAGCTGTAACACATCAATAAACTACCCCTGATGCGAACAGGGGCAACTTCTGCAATGTAGGTGGGTAGCGTAGACTGGAGGCAACCGACACCGATGCCAGCAAGTAGTTTGGCAACAAGCCAGACTTGCCATTTTCGTGCTACACATTCAATGGCAACACTGATAGCTAGTACGAACCAGTAGGTAAACATGGCGACCTTCCTGCCGTAGCGATTAGAGAGAAACGGAATAGTTGTCATGCCGATGATTTGGCCCACGGATTGCATACAGCTCCAGCCAACAAGGGTCGGAGCTTCCAGGTACAACACTCCTTTAGCGTTGAGCGTCGTGGCAAAAGTCTGTACAAAGCCTTTGTTTGCGACGACACTGGCGTTCATACTATACGTGAACGGTTAGTTACTAATCCGACTAGATGTGTACGCGAGGACAAACCCAATTTGATATCCGTCAGTAGCAGCACTGAACGCAGCAGCGAAGCAGGCGATGGTGGCCCACTTGAATGTTTTCGCTGTCTCCAGGGGCGTCAAATGCTCGTAACCAGATGTTGCCTGCCCTCGGGTCGCAGCATCAACGACAATTTCTTTGGATTCAATGTGCTCATCCTGAGTCACCACACGTTCAACGGTAGTATCTGGTTTCTCGCTAGTCATAGTGAGTTGCTCGACGAATTTGTTGTAGGTGAGATGATGTAGCGTCCATTCGATAGTCGCTTGAACGGCAGTCGTCTTATAATCGGTCATGACTATATCACGTGTCTCGCCACATTGGGAGAAGGTGAAAGCCATCAAGCCACAGAAATTTTGAAAAAACCAGATCCAAGATCAAGGATTCTGCTCGGTATGAATAGACCCGAAGCGGTCTTCACCACACCGTAGTAGGCATAGCATAGTTTTAGCAACTATTCGATTAAGCTTAACGATAAAAACTAATGCGGGGAAGCTCTGGGGTAAGCGTGGGGTAATAGAGTCAGCTGAGGCCACTACCTACTTACTGCCAAGTCAGACCGTACGGACCGTATACTGCTGGTTCAAACGCCGATGGCTCTGCGGCTTTACTTGGCGTAAGTCAGATCTCCTCTTTAGCTAGTCCCATCGGGGGCTAGCAGTCTGGATTTTTAACATGGCTTCCCAAGTGGTCTGATAGCTCGAAGGATGATTGTAATTGCGCAACGCGATGTTACATGAGAGCTCCCACCGTCCATGCAAAAGGAGCAAGTCTTCAAAAATGGTGATGAGCGGATTCGCGGTACTGAACCCGCAGCAAGATCACAAGCCCAGCGGGGAGCAGTGTCTAGGGAAACGCGTAGCGAAAACATAGCTCACCGCCTTCATTCTAGAAATTCAGTAGAAGAACGTTGCCTTTATGATATCTTGAACCAATCCTTCTTGTATTGTTGAGGCAATAGTCTCAAAGTAGCAATTAAGAAGTGACACTTGCATTTGAATAGTTTGATTTTGCGGAAAAACTCGATCATGACTTCGCTTTCAACGGCTTAACAGGCCATTCGTAATGGGGTACAAACAGTGTCTGGATACTCCATTCTCCGGATTGAAGGGTTACACGCTTCTGAGCGTTACCTTCTGGTACAGCGACCTCTGCAGTCACCCCGTGAGGCACCGAGACCTTGAGGTCAAAGGTTTCCTCGTCTCCCTCACCTTTTTTTCTTGTCCACGAACAAGATAGTGTACCATAAGGCGTTTCGTGAGAGGCGCAAGCGCTCGTGAAAGTTGCCCCGATAGCTGGCTCTATCTTACACCGTGCCCAGCCAGGCTCCAGTCGCTGCAAACCCGCTACCCTTTCGTACATGAATTTTGCTATTGAACCATAAGCGTAATGATTAAAAGAAGTCATTTCGCCCGGGTTGACTCTGCCGTCTGGTAGCATGCTATCCCATCGCTCCCATACTGTTGTTGCGCCCATTGTCACAGCATATAGCCATGACGGGCAGCCTTCCTCCACTAACATCGCATATGCCACTTGAAAGTTGCCAGTACTTGCTAGAGCCTCGCAAATATATGGCGTTGCAGCAAAGCCTGTGGCAATCTTGAAATTGTTTTTCCTAGCCAGCTCCACGAGTCGGACGCCTGCACGAGAACGTTGTAAAGGGTCCAGAAGACCGAAACAGATGGCGAGCGCATATGCAGCCTGCGTGTCAGAAACAAGGCGGCCGTTGGAGGTGATGTATTCGTCGTGGAACTGCGCCCGTGCCCCTTGCGCTTCGCTCGAGAAATCGGCTGCTTCTGTGGAACGACCCAAGACGTCGGATATGCGACTCATTAGTTCGAGACTGCGTATAAGGAACATGTTGGCGATCATCTTGGCATCAGTATGGGATTTCCATGGCGCATCTGGCGGCGCAGCGGGATCAAGCCAATCCTAACCCTGTCAGCATCTTCACAATGGCTTGATCGGGCTTCGGTGATACTCACTCCAAGCTGAAATATGGAATTATCCCATAACAGTGTCGCCCCAACCTTATTCCTGGGTAACACTTTCATCCACTTCAGCATACTCTGATACTGACGAGCTAGGATGGCCGTGTCTCCACTTTCCTCGTACAGAGCCCATGGTGCCAGGATCGTGACATCGTGCCAAATGGCACACGGTACTCTCCTGCACCAGACGGGGTCTACAATTGTAGAATTTGGGCTGACCATAGGTGGTACACCTCCGAGCACTGACTGATCATATTCGACATCAATCAGCCAGTTCGAAAGCATTCCGATACAATCGTATATCAGGACTGCTGTAGAAGCGAACAGCGCTAGGTCGCCAGACCATCCAAGGCGTTCGTCTCGCTGAGGACAATCTGTTGGCACAGACAAAAAGTTGCCCCGCATCCCCCAACAAATATTCTGGTAGAGTTGGTTGAGAAGAGGATGCGAACAAGTAAACGAACCGGAGCTTTGCATCTCAGTATGACATACCACGGCCTCTAGATCCGAGAGCTGAAGTTTTCCCGGCCAATTATCCAGTTGGACATACCGGAACCCATGGAAGGTGAAACGCGGCTCATACGATTCTCCTTGACCGTTTCCACAAAGAGTGTATGTATCGACAGCCTTGCATATACGCAATGGCCGTACGCACAACTCACCGTGCTCCAGGACCTCTGCATGCCTGATCACGATGCAGTGACCTTTTTGACCTCTCAGATTCTTGAGTCGCACGTATCCAACAAGGTTTTGGCCGAAGTCGACAATGGGCTTTCCCGAAGGACTTTGCTGTAAAACTTGCGGTTGTAGAACCTGGAGGCGTTTGACAGGGCCACCCGTACCCGCAGTTAAAAGGGTGGTGGCTGTAGGCATTGGCATTGTGACGACATCGGCCCAACTGTCATTAGTCACAGCGCCTGGAGATGACCAGTTTGGGACCTCTAATGTGGCATCGTACTTTTCTCCATCATATAACTCGGCGAGGCGGATAGGCCCTCTGGCTACTCTCCAGCTTGGTCCTGAGGTTATGCATTCTTCGAGGCCGTCATCATAGACAATTTCGAGTTGGGCTATCAGAGCTGGATGTAAACCCCAGATGTTGCGGTGACCACCTTCCCATCCAAGACGTCCACAGTACCAGCCCTCAGCTAGGCGGATGCCGAGACAGTTACTTCTTGTCGTTGAAACCATTGAAGTAACGTCGTAGGTCTGATACTGTAGCCTTCCCTCGTATGCTGTCCACCCCGGAGCTAAGAAGTAGTCTCCTATACGCACGCCATTCATCGCTGCTTCGTATACGCCTTGAGCGGTAATATAGAGCCGGGCTGATTTGACTTCGCTACGCGCAAAGAACTCTTTACGGAAAAGAGCTTCAGTATCGGGACCACTGATCTCGCCACCCCATGGTGCGGCAATGCGGTTGCAGTGCCAATCACTGCGAGTAAGAAGACCAGTTTCGAGAAACACTGACTCGCTCCATTCTGTATTAAGACCACTGGCAGTCTGCAACCTTACGCGGAGAGATATACTTTGACGAGATACAAGCGATTGTTCGAATGGCCATGAGATGAGGGTCGAAGCAGAGGAGACAACTTTCGCGATAGACACAATATCGAATGAGTGACCAGCAAGCACGGATAGCTCGATTTCATAACTGTGTTGCTGGAATCCTTTAGAGGGAGCTCTGATCTTCCAGGAAAGTCTTGGCCGCGTTTCGTGGACTCCAAGGGTGTGTGAAGGAAGATAGTGCTCAAACCGCACGTCTCGCACTGTAGCCATATTGGACAAATCGGATTACGCGTGAAAGTCGTTTAGCGGAGGATGAGTCGCTGAAGGTGTAGTCACAGTCATGATCGTGCTCGAGAGCGCATCACGATTCCGACAGACTAGATGTGAGTGCCTTCCGGCACAATCAAACCCGAGGGCTTGATGGTACGGTTTTTCCTATTACCGACTTGTTTTCTTGCCAAGACGGATGGATTAAGGAGGGTGGGGCTGTTAGGGATTTATGGTTGCAGTCGACTGTTGCATTGGCTATATTAAACGTCTGTCAACGTCGTCTTAGCGGAAAGCTGGGCCTCAATGCGTAGTGCAATAGTCGGTTACCTACCGGGACCCCACACTAGACTGAATGCGGGGCGCTGCAGTCTTCTGTAGCTGCACGTTACGAGAGCGTTCCCAGCGAGAGTCATCGTAAAGCCTCGGTGCCCGTGTGATCTCCGGGATTAGCGCTCCTACCGGTAGAGATCTTGTTTCAAGAAACGTGCAGTCGCTAGCTTCATGGAACCACAGAACAGCTCGCAACAAACCGAGGTTGTGGCCTAAGTACCGCAGGAGTACATTAGCCCGAGCACCGACATGGCACTCGTCGCTCACCGGGTATCAAAAATGGTTAATTCGACTCAACATGGCACTTCTCAAGCGCCCACACTTTACTATCCTCCTACAACATCTTTCTTGAATCAATCATGGCTTCCGAAGCATCGATGTTCCAGGCGGCCGACGTCAACGACAGGTATGCCGACGTGACTGGACACGAAACAACTGTCGAAAATTTACGTTTACCGCCTACTTTTCGCTGGGGCACGGCTACAGCTGCATATCAGGTCGAAGGTGGGGCTCGTGAAGGCGGGAAGGGTGAATCTATTTGGGATATATACTCCCACCAGGAACCATCGCGAACCAACGAAGAGCATGCTGATGTGACTTGTGATCATTACCATCGGATGCCCGAGGATGTCAAGCTCATGTCTGATCTTGGAGTTGATGTTTATCGATTCTCCTTGTCATGGTCGCGCATCATTCCGCTGGGCGGACGTAATGACTTGATCAACGAGGAGGGAATTGCATTTTATGATGCCCTCATCGACCAACTCTTGGAGCATGATATCGAACCTGTTGTTACACTCTACCACTGGGATCTTCCCCAGGCTTTGTACAACCGGTACAAAGGGTTTCTTGATACCGAGGAATTGCGAGCGGACTTCCTGCACTATGCTGGGCTGTGCTTTTCTCGTTTCGGTGATCGCGTCAAGAAGTGGGTCACCTTCAATGAGCCGTACATTATCTCTATATTTGCGCACCTGAACGGTACTCTTGCTCCTGGACATTGTCGTGAGATTGGGACAGACACAACGACCGAACCATGGCGAGTTGGACACACAATCATCCTCTCTCACGCCTCCGTCGTCGAACTTTACGCTACGACGTTTGCGCCCTTGCAGAACGGCACGATATCGATAGTTCTCAATGGCCATTTTTACGAGCCATACGACGTGGCAAGCAAAGCCGATCTCGCAGCTGCTGAGCGGAGAATGGTTTTTTATATCGGCTGGTTCGGTGACCCGATCTTCTTGGGACGAGACTATCCGGAAGCAATGCGAGAATACCTTGGACTTCGACTACCCACCTTCACGAACGTGGACCTCGAATTGCTTCGCAGAACAGCGCGAACGAACGCTTTCTATGGAATGAACCATTACTCAACAAAGTATGCAAGACAATTGACGGACACTCCTGCGAAGGACGACTGGACGAGTAACGTTGAAGAGGGAGCTGTGAACAGCGTCGGCCACGAGATTGGGCCTGCATCGGCACAACAATGGCTACGCGTCGCTCCGGAGGGCTTCCGCAAGCTTCTTAACTGGGTGTGGGAACGCTACAGTCTTCCCGTCATTATCACGGAAAACGGGTGCCCTTGCGTTGGTGAAGAAGACGTGCAGGTCGCTGTAAACGATAGCTTTCGTCAACGCTATTTTGGTCTGTACCTCGACGCCATATCACGCGCGATTTACGAAGATGGAGTGCAGGTGGAAGGCTACTACGCGTGGAGCTTGATGGACAACTACGAATGGTCTGCCGGATATGGACCAAGGTATGGCATTGTGCACGTAGATTTTGAAACACTGAAGAGGACGCCAAAGACGTCAGCATGGTATCTTCGGGACACATTCAAAAGGAGAAGGCGATTCGAGTAGCAATCTAACAACGTACGGGGTTGTCATCGATTTTGAAGAATATGAGTCTTGCATGACAGCTTAGCGTTAGTCTTGGTCAAGCGCAGTGAACACATTTTAAGATCAACCTTGGGATGCTCCACTGGCTGCTTCCATTAACCTTGTAGTTCGTAAGTTGTGACGGGCTTCATTCTCCCGCGTGGGGACGCTGGACAACACAGCCAGATCCCTCCGAGGTCGATCACAAATTTGTGTCTTGTTTGAATTCAGGCATCCAGCAAATGTAGGTACTTGTCACATCCATTCTTTCTTTCACTACAGTGGCAGCAGCTCGGTACATTTCAGCCCGACTGACTGTTAGCTCCACACTAATTATTACAACCGCACCTCTCATGCCTAGTTATGGTAAAGCGATGTATTGTCCCCATCCTGACGCTGCGTATATCAGGCCCCCCATATACGTTATACGCTATACGCTTTACGGTGTACGCTTTGCGGTGTGTTGTCAGCTGGCAGAGGTCCAAGTGCGGCCTGCTAAACAAAGCCACGCAACAACTTCGGTGTTGTGAGCACCGAAGTCTGTGACCAGTTTGGAATCTCTTAATAATGTCTATAGTAGCCTAGCCTGGGCTAAGCCAAGCACAGCAGCGCAGGGGAAAGCGAAGCGACAAGCGGAAAGAAGCGACCAGTGACTGCTGATAATTCAATGACTGGGTTTCGAGGTATCTAACTGTCATCAGTGATACCTTTGAACCTTGTAGCCGCACTATTTCACCAAAGTAACTTCTTTCATCGATCGGCAATTGAAACTGTCCCTTCGGCCTCTGCCCCAAACCGCTCCAACGCACTTCCCCGCAAGGGTCAATTGTGTCTACAGCCCCAGAGTATCAAAGCAGTCAAGACCACTTTCACAATCCAGTAACGTGCACTAGAAACTCGAATGTGCATAACACAAGCGCCTGACGGCATGTAAGGCAAATTGTGATCAGATCCGGATATCAGAACTCTCCACGGACACGTATATATGGATGGCGGTTCCGGGAGAGATTTTGATGTTGTCAGTGAGGTCACGCAGGTTGGACTAGTCATGCCAGCAGCCACGCATCTTGTCGTCAGAGTCCTGACTCTTGTTATCTGTGTCGCAAGTCTACCACTTGATCAACATGTATCGTTCCTTACCTCCCTACCTCCGGCCACGGAGCAATTTGAGATCACCGAACTCCCACTGCCTCCTGTTGCATCGAGCGATGCGGCGGGCTCCTGTACCGAGAAAGTCAATCCACGAAAGACAGGATGCATTTCTCGACAACTAGGAGATTACGAATTTCAATCCGGCGATTTCACGCCGGACGGGAACCATGTCGTGGCCACAGTCAAATTCCTCGGTGACCCTGATCCGGAAAGCATATACAGCGGAGAGCAGTTGATTCTGATCAAAGCGGACGGTACTGCATTCGAGAATGGTGACACATGGAGGTGTTTGACTTGCGCTGTTCCAGACGATCAGAAGGCCAACCTTGATCCGCAGAAGGACTACCCCCACGTGTTCCGAGGAGGTAGTAAGGCATTATGGGGACACAAGTAAGCACATGCCTGAGTTCAAACAATAGTTTCTCTTGAAGAGCATCGCTGACTGTGGCAGTGTCCTGGACTGTAACGGTCATGATTTGACCAGCGACGAATGTACGCCCAACGAAACGCATATCTATCCAATTTATTGGCCAGTCATACGCAACAACATAGAAGTAAACGGAGCCCCACGCGAGCTACGTCTACACCCAGACGATTCCCATCTAGGTTGGAGTTCCTTTACTGACATGGGAGGACAAAATTGCTTCTTCGGCCGCTTGGTGTTCAACTCGTCCCCAAAATCTGGAGCAATCATGTCATCCCGCTACGATCTCATCGATGTCAACATTCTACATGACCCTTCTCGCAGCAAGCATCTGATAGTGGATGGCACTGAACTCAGCTTCAACGATGATGTAATTGGTGTTGGCGAGCTGCGTGGCTTCTCAGGAACTGGAGACGAGATCATTTACATTGGTCCGTCCCGAGAGGCTAACAACATCGACGTTTTTGCGGTCCACGTCATATCTGGAGTCGTTCGTCGATTGACCCAACACCCTGAGTACACTGATCCGGTGGCATTCTCGGCCGACGACAATTGGATGGTTGTCATGGACACGCGCGGTTCTAGCCGCCAGATGTTTATGTCAGGCATGCGGCACATCCCACCGCTTATCGACCTGGTAACTATCACTGTCGCATCTTCCACTCGAAACAATGGCAACAGAAGATTTTTTCAGCCAATACTAATTGATGGCCTTGGAGATCGAGGCTCGTACTTCGGTCAGCAAATAAATGCAGAAGGAGACGGCAGCCCAGGTTCAGTAAGCGATCCAAATTGGAACGGTCGAGCAGATCCTGCATTTTCTCATGATGGCACCAAGATTGTGTACTGGCAAGCCATCGTGACAGGACGCGAGTGTGGCGGCGCGAACCCTCTACCGTGCCCTACACCCACTACTGAAGGTCGTCGTGAGTATCGTCTTATGCTCGCTCGGAGGACAGCATTTGCGCCAGCGCCAGCACCGCCAGTCTTTGACGTACCCGATCGTATCCCTTGGGCTCAGCCATTTCCTCCTGGATCAGCATTCCCACAGCCAAACGTCGTCAAGGCTGGTAATTACACACTGCGTGGGCAAACATCGGGTATTGCCGACGTGCAGCTCATCAATTCCGGTTCCGACTCGTCTGCAGGTATAAGTACTGTTGTGGTCCATTATCATGACTACTCGGATGTAGATGGTTATGTGTTGAACGGCTGGGAGAATGTTACAGCAAAGATCCTTTTACCGAATCCATGGGACACTCAAGTGGACTGGTACTCGGACCTCAAACAAACCGGCGTTGTCGAAGCAACGAAGACAACAAGTCCTGGAGGGTTCCATCTGCAAATTGATGCAGTTTTAAACATCTTCAACGCGAACGGCTCGCTGACTACAACACTTGATGGGGTTGCGTATGAGCAGCCAGAGAACGGAACTTGATCGTCATGACATGGCTGCTATGGCCGTGTTACGAGCCCAGCATACACTCAACTCGAAGATAGCTTGGAGAAAAGAATGATAAGAATTCGACGTATGGTTGGTAGCTCCGTCTCAACTCCTGTTTTAAAAGACATCGAGAAGCATGTTGTGAAGAAACCTCCTAAATGGAAGAGTCTATCATAATCTCTAAATATGTGCAATCTAGCTTAATAGAGCGTCAATACGAAGCTCCGCATCTTTGCAACGTAGACTGATGACGTGCGCATGTTCTTCTCGTCACCTCTAGAGCCTGGCCACTCTTGACGTTTTGCCTCGACCTCGAGCTCAATGAGCATTTGCGGAAAGGTAAGATGAGGTACGGCAACCGCTGTCCACCCAGGTCGGTGATGTGGAATGCACTTCTCCAGAGCCTCAGCAGTCGGTTTCCACGAGGTGCGGATGTCGCAGTGGTAGGATCTTATCAAGTAAACATCTTCCCAACTTCGCAATTCTGCGGCTTTGAGAACAATTTCGACGTTCTCCATCGCTAACTGGATTTGCTTGTCGCTGTTATTCGCGTCTAGCGCACCGGACTCCGGGTCTCATCCTCCTGACCCGAGCATTTAATGGTACCATTGCCTATATCGACGGATTGGGAATAGAGATCGAGGTCACTGTGCTTTTGCGCGGCTCCTGGAGGGTTGTTATACAAGAGGGAGGACATGTTGTCTCAGTGTTTGCAGATCGCTGGCTAAGTAGCAGTAAAGGTTAATTGAAGCTCTACACAAACAGCGCGTACTCAGAACACGCAAGATTATTGGAATTCGTAAGCTGTGACGCTTCTCTCGCTAATTGCACGCGCTGAGCGGCAATCGTGGTCGGGATCAACATAGTCTCCGGTGTAGAATCTGTGCGGGGGACAGTCTCCTCCATATTTGCTTGCTGTCCAAAAACTTCGAACAGAGGAGCAGCCAGATCGCCTGGAAGGGCAACGTCATCTTGCACCGGACCTTCTGCACCTGCCTTCTTCCAGAGTGCGTGTGGACAAGGAACCCCTAGGCGACGACGATTGTTGTCAGTTAAAGGCACCATGGGGAAGCCTAAGAGAAAGCTTTGTTTCACCAAGACACAGTATCCGAAGGTGTAGCTGCGTCGAGTCATCTCAGCAGCAACCGACGGTGAACTGTTGTTGTGTCCAGTACAGCCTCTAAGACGGAGTTGGAGGCTACTTTGGAAAACATAAAGCTGTTCAACAAGACCAAGAGGTTGTTCCAGCTTAACAAACTCCGCAAGCAAGATTAAAGCACTAGCAATTTGCGAAAGTGTGCTGTTCGACGGTCAGTCCTAAGCAAGGGTGGGGCATCTTGCAACTGCCCAAAATACACATACTTGAAATGATCTCCGTTACCATCTTCTCGCAGCTCAAGCCAAACTTCAAGAGCAACACTCTGACTAGCCTCAAACAGTAATTTTGCACTGCGGTCTTCAAACAGGTATAATGCTCCTAACACAAATGCCGCGGTGCGCAAAGCAAAATGTAAACTTCCGGGTTAACACTTGGATGAATCAAAGCTGTTTTGCCATTTTTATGATAGGATACATGGTATCGATGACATGCCTGGGTTGACGGCGGTGCAAAATTACGGTCCTTGATCAGCTACTCTTGCCAAAGATTCTGAGGCTTTTGCATCGTTAATAACGACTAAATCATCTCCACGAAAGTAAACCAAAGACCGGGTAAAGTACTTACTTCCCAGGGGCATTTGTATTTCGCCTACTGTTATAGTCGCTGCCGGGATCGACACACGACCAAAGTCAACCGATGGGGGGGTCATGAGTGCGTCCGAACTTTCTAGAATATCATTACTAGTACCCACGTGAAGGCCTTCGGCAAACTATCGGAGACCGCTGCTATAAAAGAAATTATTGAAATGAGACAATACGTTCTCGTCAGTCCGCGTGCCCAGGAAGGATGAACCTGAGAATGTGAGCGAGGAGAGTCCGACAGCTTCGTGCCCTCGAGAGTGCTAACCAAGATGATGATATTCTGGAGGGAAAGGCAGGGCGTGGTTGTGACCCAAGTTGACAACAGGCTTAGCATCCTCAACAAGATCTTGCTCTGCCTGCTTTCCCACTGTTATCGGAGTCAGTCCGACCGTAGGTCTTTGCGGTCGGCTTCATGCGCGTGGGAACTGTCTCACAGTCATTTATCAAGCTCGTATTCGATTGTTCTCTGTGCGCACAGCAGCAAAGCCCGGATGGACCAGCCTTTCATGGCTGCGGAACAGGTCTCGCCTGGCGTAAGTAGATCCGCATTCACAGACGTACGGTTTCTCCTTGGTGTCTAGATGCAGGACGCCATCTCACGTCAGCGGAGACATTCATGCGTACTCCCAGCGGTTGTAAACGCCGAAACATATATTGGCACCAAGATTGGTGTACCCAAGTGGCGCAGCAGCCAAACGGCGCAGGGGCTCTCGTTTGCAGAAACATCGTTCCCAAAACGTGCATCGGTGCGGCTTCTCAGGTGCAACGCCAATAAAACATAACTGTTGCTTGAGAAGTGAAGATTGGGGCTTGAGGCTTGATGCTAGAGGCTTACGTCCCCGAGTGTTGACCCCC